>JAESUZ010003077.1:0-41968 GCA_017311185.1 Proteles cristata cristata
TTTGTTTTATCCATTCGTCCACCCTATGTCTTTGGATTGGAGCATTCAGCCCATTTACGTTCATTGTTATTATCGAAATATGTGGGTTTAGAGTCATTGTGTCCTTTGCGGGTCCGTGCTTTGTGCTGGTGTCTCTGGTGTCTTTGTTCCTTGCAATACTTCCCTCAGAGAGTCCCCCCTCAGGATTTCTTGTAGGGCGGGCTTAGTGGTGACAAATTCTTTCAATTTCTGTTTTTTTGGAAAGATCTTTATGTCGCCTTCTATTTTGAATGACAGGCTTGCTGGATAGAGGATTCTTGGCTGCGTATTTTTTCTGTTCATCACATTGAAGATCTCCTGCCAGTCCTTTCTGGCCTGCCACGTTCCAGTAGATAGGTCTGTCACCACTCTGATAGGTTTCCCTTTGTACGTTAGGGCCCTTTTCTCCCTAGCTGCTCTCCAAATTCTCTCCTTGTCCTTACATTTTGCCATTTTCCCTATGACAGGTCGTGCAGAAGATCGATTCACATTACGTCTCGGGGGAGTTCTCTGTGCCTCCTGTATTTCAACGTTGACCTCCTTCCCCAGGTTGGGGAAGTCCTCAGCTATAATTTGTTCCAGGACTCCTTCAGCACCTTTCCCTCTCTCTTCCACTTCTGGGATTCCTATGACACGGATATTGTTGCCTTTGACTGTATCTCTGAGCTCTCGAGCTCTTCTTTCATGTTCCTGGATCAGTCGGTCTCTCTTTTTTGTCCGCTTCCTGTTTTTCTCTAACGGTGTCTTCTAAATCACTTATTCTCTCTTCTGCCTCTTCGACCCGTGCATTGGACACCTCCAGCTTCTTATGTATTTCATTTGTCGCATTGTTTAATTCATCATGCCAATTTTTGTTCTCCATGTCGGTCGTAGCCATAGTTACTTTGAGGTCCCCCGTGCTTTTGGCAAGCTCAGCGATTAATTTTACGATTATTGTTCTAAAATCTTGTTCAGTTATGCTGCTTCTATCTGTGTTTTGAGCAGTTCATTAGCTGTCAGATCTTCTTGGAGTTTCTTTGGAGGAGAGCTCTTTCGTTTCGTCATTTTGGTTAGCTTTTGTGTCTTGTCAGTTTTAAAGACTCGTTATGTACTCTGCACCTGTGAGCGCTGCTGTACCCAAGAAGACGCTTTGACTGCCCGGGGCCTATCCTTTCAGAAAGTGTTCTCTGAACGGTATCTCTTGGTTTCTCTTGTTGAGACCTTGGCTCTTTTATTTTCCTACTCGTAGTGGTGTTTGGGACTCCTCACCGTGTGTACTTTGGCTTGTTTCTTGAGGTAGCCCTGGAGAAGGAAACATACAGACAAACACACAGGGAACAGAGGGAAACAAACGTACAAACAAATTCAGCAATCACTCTAACCAAGAGGGAAAGCTCAAACGTAATGAGAAAAGACGGAGGAGGGAAGGCGAATGATAGAAAATAAAACTACATTAAAAAGTCAAAAAGAAGGAAAGAAAAGGAAGAATGAAGAAAACCGATAGACGAAGTTCGGTCTGAAGCATATAACCAGATTTGCCAGCTACAGTTAAGTAGGCGGGTGTATGCAGTGCTTGTTGAAGAGCTAGAGAAAGAGAGAGGTGATAGGGTGGAGATGAGGCAAACTTGGAGATCGAATGGACAGGCGGAAGGGATAAGAAGCTTCTTTCAAAGAGCTAAAGGGTGGAATATGGTGGGAGAGGTGAGAGAAAGCAGGCGGTGTTATCTAGAGAAACGATCTAGTCTGATTACTCCTGAGAGGCCTTTTTATACCGCCCGTTAACAGTTCCGCTGGTCGCTGCTTCCCTGTTGCCGGGGCTTGAGTGGAGGGTGGGGGAAGTGCCGCAGCCTCAGATCCGCCGGGGTCAAGCAGCGATACAACCCGAGTGCGTCTGGGGATCCTAGCAACTTCAGGTCCGCAGAGTCCGCCGCCGCCTCACCCCGCCGCAACCGCTCTACGGGCCGCCGCGCTTCAGCAGGCAACTTTTCGCTCACGCAGCCGCCGTTTCACCGGGCGCCGGCGCCACATCCCCGGGTCGCCGCCACTGCCGCTTCACCCGGCGCCGGGACCGCCTCCGCAGGCGTTGCTGCTGGTTCACCGGGCCGCCGCCGCCATGGATGGCGCCGGGCGCACGGCAGTTCACTTTTTCCTGGCGCCTTCTGAGACCAGGGCACCTAGTTTAAAGTCAGCCCCCCAGCCAGAGCTAAAACACACTGTCTTTATAAGCCGACGTGGTTTTCTTTTGTTTTCTTTTGTTTGTTCCTTGGTTCCTTTTTCTCTTCTCCAGTGGTGGTTCGATGAGCAATCTCAGCTTTTCTTTCCTTTCCCCTGGACTTGTGGCAGCTCGCCACCACTCGCCGGTTTATCACTCACGGCAGCTGCACGCAAGCCGGGTTCCCTCCCTTCCCTCCGTGTCTCTGGTCCCGTCCCGCTTTGATCTTCCCCAGGACGCACCCACGCACTTACGGGGTTTCCTTCCCAGTGTACTCTGTCTCTTTCTCTTCCCAAATTCCTGCGGCTCAGTGTCCTACGACTTCAGGCCTTCTCTGTTTGAGAGATGAGTGCAGGCGAAATGTACCGTGCTTCCTACTTGCTACTTCCATCTTGCCTCTTCCCCCTCTAAATGCATGTGTTTTCACACATTACTAACTTAGTGAAACAATACGATAACTGAATGCTGCATTCCACAGCGATGGGTCCCAGGGTCGAGCACCATGCACCTCCTTCGCTGGTCTCCGCATCTCTTTTCAGGCACTATGTACGTAACGAAAGATGACGGTAGTTGACTGAGGGGTGCTCCACAGTGTTCTTTCTCGGAGTTGAGTACATCACTCTGAGCTCACACTTCAGTGCACGTGTTTTCAAACATTACCAACTTAGGGAAACACTACGCTAACTGAATGCTGCATTCCGCACAGTGTTGTTTCCCAGATTCGAGCACCCTGCACTTCCTTCTTTGGTCTCGGCATCTGCTTTCGGTCGCGATCTACCTAGTGAAAGATGACGGTAGTTGAATGAGGGGTTCGCCACAGTGTTCTTTCTCGGTGCGCAGTGTATCACACAGAGCTTAGACTTCCATGCATGTGTGTTCGTCATTACTAACTCAGCGAGACCATATGGGAACGGAATAACGGAATGCTGCATTCCGCACGCTGAGTTTTCCCCGAGTCGAGCACCCTGCCCTTCATTCCACGGTGTCAGCCCCCGTTTTCAAGCACAGCTTCCGGGGACATCAGTATGGTAGATGAGTGATGCCTTCCACACAGTGTTCTTTCCCAGAGTTCAGTAGATCACACTGAGCTTATACTTCCCTGCATGTGTTTTCACACAATACTAACCTAGTGAAACAATGTGGGAACCGAATGCTGCTTTCCGCAGTGTTGGTTCCCAGAGTCGAGCACCCTGCACTTCCCTCATTGGTCTCGGCATCTGTTTTCAATCACTACCCACGTAGTCAAGCATGATGGCCGTTGTAGGATGCGTTCCACACAGTGTTTTCTTCACAGACTTGAGCCTACAGCCTTCGTCTTACGCTTCCAGTCCTGGGTTTTCACCCATTTCTAAACAGGGGAACAAGATGGGAACTGAGACTTTCCCTCAGCGCCGTGTTTTCTCTGAGAGTTGAGCACACTGTTCTTCCACATCGGTCTCTGAATGGGTTTTCGATCGCTATCAGCCTAGTGAAGAGTGTCGGTGTTTGTATGATGGGTTCCCCACCGTGTTCGTTGAAAGAGTTTCGTATATCACACTGGGCTTATCCTTCACGGCACGCGTTTCCAAACGTTACTAATTGAAACAATATGGTAACTGAACGCTGCAATCCGCACAGTGTTGTTTCCCAAACTCGAGCACCTGCAATTCTTTCATTGCTCTGTCTCCGCATCTCTTTTCAGTCACGATCTGCCTAGTGAGAGATGACGGTAGATGAATAAGCCGCTCCGACAGTGTTCTTTCTCGGAGTTACGTATATCACACTGAGCTCCTACTTAAATGCATGTGTTTTCTTTTTCCTTTCTCTCTTTTTTCTTTTCTACAAATAGTTTTTTGTCACCTTGGTTTCCATACAACACCCAGTGCTCATCCCCACAGGTTCCCTCCTCCATGCACATCTCCCCCCTTCCCCTCCCCATACCCATCAGTGCTCAGTTTGTTCTCCGTATTCAAGAGTCTGTCACGGTTTGCGCCTCCCCCTCACGCCCACTCTTTCCCCCTTCTTCTCCCCTGCGGTCCTCCGTTAAGTTCCTCCTCATCCTCCTATATGGGCAAGCCTATGATATCTGTCTTTCTCTGCCTGACTTTTTCGCTCAGCATAACACCCTCGAGGTCCATCCATGTCGCTCCACATGGCCAGGTTTCATTTTTTTCTCATTGCCATGTAGCATCCCACCGTATGCATAAACCCCATCTTCTCGATCCATTCGTCCGTTGATGGACACTTAGGCTCTTTCCCTGTTTTGGCTACTGTTGAGAGTGCTGCTATGAACAGTGGGGTACATGTGCTCCTGTGCATCGGCACTCCTGTATCCCTTGGGTAAATTCCTAGCAGTGCTGTTGCTGGGTCATAGGGGAGTTCTACTGTTAACTTCTTGAGGAACCTCCACACTGTTTTCCAGAGGGGCTGCACCGGTTTGCATTCCCACCAACGGTGTAGGAGGGTGCCCGTTTCTCCACATCCTCGACAGCATCTCGCGTTCTCTGATTTGCTCATTTTAGCCACTCTGACTGGCGTGAGGCGGTATCTCAGTGTGGGTTTGATTTGTATTTCCCTGATGAGGAGGGATGCTGAGCATCTCGTTTCATGTGTCTGTTGGCCACGGGGATGTCCCCTTCGGAGAAGTGTGTGTTCCTGTCTTCTGCCCCTTTCTTCGCTGGGTTGTTTGTTTTTCGGGTGTGGAGTTTGGTGAGTTCCTTGTAGATTTTGGATATTAACCCTTTATCTGATATATCATTTGCAACTATCTTTTCCCATTCCGTTGGTTGCCTGTTAGTTTTATGGATTGTTTCCTTTGCGGTGCAGAAGCTTTCAATCCTGATGAGGTCCCAACAGTTTATTTGTGCTCTTGGTTCTTTTGCTTTCGGGGATGTGTCAAGTAAGAACTCGCTGCGGTGGAGGTCAAGGAGGTTGTTTCCTGCTTTCTCCTCTAGGGTTTTGATGGCTTCCTGTCTCACGTCCAGGAACGTCCTGAATCCATTTTGCGTTTATTTTTGTGTATGGTGTGAGAAAACGATCTAGTTTCATTCTTCTGCATGTTGCTGTCCACTTCTCCCAGCACCATCTGTTAAAAGAGGCTGTCTTTTCTCCATTGGACACTCTTTCCCGCTTTGTCAAAGATTAGTTGGCTGACCACTTTTGGGTCCACTTCTGAGTTCTCAGTTCTGTTCCATTGCTCAATGTGTCTGTTTATGTGCCAGTACCATACTGTCTTGATGAGGACAGCTTTGTAGTAGAGGCTAAAGTCTGGGATGGTCATACCTCCCGTTTTGGTTGTATTCTTTAGGATTACTTTGGCTCTTCGGGGTCTTTTGTGGTTCCATACGAAGTTTAGGATAGTTTGTTCCAGTTTTGATGGTATATCAATATGCTGGTGCAAATTTGATTGGGATTGCATTGAATGTGTAGATTGCTTTGGGTAGTAATAACATTTTAACTATATTTATTCTTCCAATCCATGAGCATGGAAAGTTTTTCCATTTCTTTGTGTCTTCTTCAATTTCCTTCCTAAGTTTTCTATAGTTTTCATCACACAGATCTCTTGTATCCTTGGGTAGGTTTATTCCTAGGTATTTTATGGGGTTTGTGTGTGTGTGTGTGTGTGTGTGTGTCCAGTTGTGAATGGGATCAGCTTCTTGATTTCTCTTTCTGTTGCTTCATTCTTGGTGTATAAGAATGCGACCGATTTCTGTACGTTGATTCAGTACCCTGCGACTTGGCTGAATTCGTGGATCCGTTCTAGTAGGCTTCTGGTGGAGTCTGTCGGGTTTTCTACGTAGAGCATCGTGTCATCTGCGAAAAGTGAGAGTTTGACTTCTTCTTTGCCGATTTTGATGCCTTTGATTTCCTTTTGTGGTCTGACGGCTGATGCTAGGACTTCCAGCACTATGTTAAACAACAGTGGTGAGAGTGGACATCTCTGTCGTGTTCCTGATCTCAGGGGGAAAGCTCTCAGTTTTTCCCCGTGGAGGATGATGTTAGCTGAGGGCTTCTCATAGCAGGCTTTCATGATGTTTAAGTAAGTTCCTTCTATCCCGACTTTCTCGAGGGTGTTTATTAAGAAGGGATGCTGTATCTTGTCAGATGCCTTGTCTGCATCTATCGACGGGATCCTATGGTTTTTATCTTTTCTTTTGTTGATATGATGTATCACATCTGTTCCTTTGCGAATGTTGAACCAGTCCTGTAACCCAGGAATGACTCCCACTTGATCTTGGTGGATAATTCTTTTTATGTGCTGTTGGATTCGATTTGCAAGTATCTTGATGAGGACTTTTGCATCCGTATTCATCAAGGACATTGGCCTGTAATTCTTTTTTTTTTTTTTTTCTTTTCCCCTGGATCTCTGTCTGGCTTGGGAATCAGAGTGAGGCTGGCTTCATCAAATGAGTCTGGAAGTTTTCCTTCAATTACTAGTTTTTGGAATAGCTTGAGAAGAATTGGTATCAATTCCGTTTTTAAATATCTGGTAGAACTCTCCTGGGAAGCCATCGGGTCCAGGGCTTTTATTTGTTGGGAGATCTTTGATAACTGATTCGATTTCTTCACTAGTTACGGGTCTGTTCAGATGTTCTATTTCTTCCCGTGTGAATTTTGGCAGTGAGTGTGTGTTTAGGAATTTGTCCATTTCTTCTAAGTTCTCCCATTTGTTGGCATATAATTTTTCATAGGCTCGGGAAGCCTACAACCAGGGGTTGAAGAAGTGTCCCACTCCACCCCTCTATGGCTTTTGCCCTCTCGGCTGGAGGAGAAGGTTGGGCAGCTGACCCGAGCTCGGGCCATTTTGGAGAAGTCTCGCCTGAAGAACCCAAAGAACCCTGGCCTGTGGTTGGAGTCCGTCAGGCTGGAGTAGCGCGCAGGGCTGAAGAACATCGCCAACACACTCATGGCCAAGGCGCTCCAGGAGTGCCCCAACTCTGGTGTCCTGTGGTCTGAAGCCATCTTTCTTGAGGCAAGGCCCCAGAGGAAGACCAAGAGTGTCGACACCCTGAAGAAGTGTGAGCATGACCCCCACGTTCTCCTGGCTGTGGCCAAGCTGTCCTGGAGTGAGCGGAAGATCACCAAGGCCAGGGAGTGGTTCCACCGCACCGTGAAGATCGACTCGGACCTAGGGCGTTCTTCTGCAAGTTTGAACTGCAGCATGGCACAGAGGAACAGCGGGAGGAGGCGAGGAGGCGCTGTGAGAACGCGGAGCCGCGGCACGGGGAGCTGTGGTGTGCTGTGTCCAAGGACATCGCCAACTGGCAGAGGAAGATTGGGGAGATCCTAGTCCTGGTGGCAGCGCACATCAGGAAGACCTTCTGACCCTCCGGTGCCTGTAGGGTGCAGCCCTCGCGACAGCACATAGAGGAACGTGTGGTAGTGATGGGGGCATGGGAGGGGCCCTGAGCCATGCATCCAGCTCTTTAATTAAAGGTTTTCCAGAAAAGAAAAGAAAAAAAAAGCCCTGATAACTGCTTGTGCTTCTGAGGGACTGGTGGTGATAAGTCCGTTTTCATTCACGATTTTGTCTATTTGGGTGCTCTCTCTTTTCTTTTGGAGAAGCCTGGCTAGAGGTTTGTCAATTTTCTTTATGTTTTCAAAGAACCAACTCTTGGTTTCATTGATCTGTTCAGTTGTTTCTTTGGTCTCTATGTTGTGTATTTCTGCTCTGATTTGTACTATTTCTCTTCTTCTACTGGGTTTGGGGTGCTCTTGTTGCTCTGCCTCTAGTTCCTTTAGGCGAGTTGTTCGATTTTGCACCTGCGCTTTCTCTCATTTCTTGACATAGGCCTGGAGTGCAATGTGCTTTCCTCTTAGGACGGCCTTTGCCGCATCCCACAGAGTTTGGATTGTTGTATCTTCATTTTCATTCGTTTCCATGTATTTTTTTAATTTCTTTAATTGACTGATGGGCCCATTCATTCTTTAGTAGGGTGTTCTTTAACCTCCATGTTTCTGGAGGTCTTCCAGACTTCTTCCTGTGATTGATTTCAAGTTTCGAAGCATTATGATCTGCAAGTGTGCATGGTATGATCTCAATTCTTTTATACTTGTTGAGGGCTCCTTTATGTCCCAGTATGTGATCTATCCTGGAGAATGTGCCATGCGCACTTGGGACGAAAGTGAATTCCTTGGCCTCAGGGTGCAGAGTTCTAAATAGATCTGTCAGATCCACCTGGTCCATTGTGTCATTCAAGTCCATTGTTTCTTTAGTGATTTTCTGTCTGGGTGATCTATCCGTTGCTGTCAGCGCAGTATTAAAGTCCCCTGCTGTTAGCACACTCTCACCTATAAGCTTGTTTCTGTTTGTGATTAATTGTTTTAAATGTTTAGGTGCTCCCACATTCGGTGCGTAGACATTTGTGATTGTTGGTTCTTCCTGGTGGATGGACCCTGTAATTATTGTATAATGCCCTTCTTCGTCCCCTGTTATTGTCTTTAATTTAAAGTCCAGTTTGTCCGTGATAAGTATAGCTACTCCGGCTTTCTTTTGACTTCCCGTAGCATGATCGATATTTCTCCATCCCCTTACTTTTAATCCGAAGGTATCTTCCAATCTAAAGTGCGTTTCTTGTAGACAGCAGATGGATGGATCTTGTTTTTGTTTTTGTTTTTGTTTTATCCATTCTTCCACCCTATGTCTTTGGATTGGAGCATTCAGCCCATTTACGTTCATTGTTATTATCGAAATATGTGGGTTTAGAGTCATTGTGTCCTTTGCGGGTCCGTGCTTTGTGCTGGTGTCTCTGGTGTCTTTGTTCCTTGCAATACTTCCCTCAGAGAGTCCCCCCTCAGGATTTCTTGTAGGGCGGGCTTAGTGGTGACAAATTCTTTCAATTTCTGTTTTTTTGGAAAGATCTTTATGTCGCCTTCTATTTTGAATGACAGGCTTGCTGGATAGAGGATTCTTGGCTGCGTATTTTTTCTGTTCATCACATTGAAGATCTCCTGCCAGTCCTTTCTGGCCTGCCACGTTCCAGTAGATAGGTCTGTCACCACTCTGATAGGTTTCCCTTTGTACGTTAGGGCCCTTTTCTCCCTAGCTGCTCTCCAAATTCTCTCCTTGTCCTTACATTTTGCCATTTTCCCTATGACAGGTCGTGCAGAAGATCGATTCACATTACGTCTCGGGGGAGTTCTCTGTGCCTCCTGTATTTCAACGTTGACCTCCTTCCCCAGGTTGGGGAAGTCCTCAGCTATAATTTGTTCCAGGACTCCTTCAGCACCTTTCCCTCTCTCTTCCACTTCTGGGATTCCTATGACACGGATATTGTTGCCTTTGACTGTATCTCTGAGCTCTCGAGCTCTTCTTTCATGTTCCTGGATCAGTCGGTCTCTCTTTTTTGTCCGCTTCCTGTTTTTCTCTAACGGTGTCTTCTAAATCACTTATTCTCTCTTCTGCCTCTTCGACCCGTGCATTGGACACCTCCAGCTTCTTATGTATTTCATTTGTCGCATTGTTTAATTCATCATGCCAATTTTTGTTCTCCATGTCGGTCGTAGCCATAGTTACTTTGAGGTCCCCCGTGCTTTTGGCAAGCTCAGCGATTAATTTTACGATTATTGTTCTAAAATCTTGTTCAGTTATGCTGCTTCTATCTGTGTTTTGAGCAGTTCATTAGCTGTCAGATCTTCTTGGAGTTTCTTTGGAGGAGAGCTCTTTCGTTTCGTCATTTTGGTTAGCTTTTGTGTCTTGTCAGTTTTAAAGACTCGTTATGTACTCTGCACCTGTGAGCGCTGCTGTACCCAAGAAGACGCTTTGACTGCCCGGGGCCTATCCTTTCAGAAAGTGTTCTCTGAACGGTATCTCTTGGTTTCTCTTGTTGAGACCTTGGCTCTTTTATTTTCCTACTCGTAGTGGTGTTTGGGACTCCTCACCGTGTGTACTTTGGCTTGTTTCTTGAGGTAGCCCTGGAGAAGGAAACATACAGACAAACACACAGGGAACAGAGGGAAACAAACGTACAAACAAATTCAGCAATCACTCTAACCAAGAGGGAAAGCTCAAACGTAATGAGAAAAGACGGAGGAGGGAAGGCGAATGATAGAAAATAAAACTACATTAAAAAGTCAAAAAGAAGGAAAGAAAAGGAAGAATGAAGAAAACCGATAGACGAAGTTCGGTCTGAAGCATATAACCAGATTTGCCAGCTACAGTTAAGTAGGCGGGTGTATGCAGTGCTTGTTGAAGAGCTAGAGAAAGAGAGAGGTGATAGGGTGGAGATGAGGCAAACTTGGAGATCGAATGGACAGGCGGAAGGGATAAGAAGCTTCTTTCAAAGAGCTAAAGGGTGGAATATGGTGGGAGAGGTGAGAGAAAGCAGGCGGTGTTATCTAGAGAAACGATCTAGTCTGATTACTCCTGAGAGGCCTTTTTATACCGCCCGTTAACAGTTCCGCTGGTCGCTGCTTCCCTGTTGCCGGGGCTTGAGTGGAGGGTGGGGGAAGTGCCGCAGCCTCAGATCCGCCGGGGTCAAGCAGCGATACAACCCGAGTGCGTCTGGGGATCCTAGCAACTTCAGGTCCGCAGAGTCCGCCGCCGCCTCACCCCGCCGCAACCGCTCTACGGGCCGCCGCGCTTCAGCAGGCAACTTTTCGCTCACGCAGCCGCCGTTTCACCGGGCGCCGGCGCCACATCCCCGGGTCGCCGCCACTGCCGCTTCACCCGGCGCCGGGACCGCCTCCGCAGGCGTTGCTGCTGGTTCACCGGGCCGCCGCCGCCATGGATGGCGCCGGGCGCACGGCAGTTCACTTTTTCCTGGCGCCTTCTGAGACCAGGGCACCTAGTTTAAAGTCAGCCCCCCAGCCAGAGCTAAAACACACTGTCTTTATAAGCCGACGTGGTTTTCTTTTGTTTTCTTTTGTTTGTTCCTTGGTTCCTTTTTCTCTTCTCCAGCGGTGGTTCGATGAGCAATCTCAGCTTTTCTTTCCTTTCCCCTGGACTTGTGGCAGCTCGCCACCACTCGCCGGTTTATCACTCACGGCAGCTGCACGCAAGCCGGGTTCCCTCCCTTCCCTCCGTGTCTCTGGTCCCGTCCCGCTTTGATCTTCCCCAGGACGCACCCACGCACTTACGGGGTTTCCTTCCCAGTGTACTCTGTCTCTTTCTCTTCCCAAATTCCTGCGGCTCAGTGTCCTACGACTTCAGGCCTTCTCTGTTTGAGAGATGAGTGCAGGCGAAATGTACCGTGCTTCCTACTTGCTACTTCCATCTTGCCTCTTCCCCCTCTAAATGCATGTGTTTTCACACATTACTAACTTAGTGAAACAATACGATAACTGAATGCTGCATTCCACAGCGATGGGTCCCAGGGTCGAGCACCATGCACCTCCTTCGCTGGTCTCCGCATCTCTTTTCAGGCACTATGTACGTAACGAAAGATGACGGTAGTTGACTGAGGGGTGCTCCACAGTGTTCTTTCTCGGAGTTGAGTACATCACTCTGAGCTCACACTTCAGTGCACGTGTTTTCAAACATTACCAACTTAGGGAAACACTACGCTAACTGAATGCTGCATTCCGCACAGTGTTGTTTCCCAGATTCGAGCACCCTGCACTTCCTTCTTTGGTCTCGGCATCTGCTTTCGGTCGCGATCTACCTAGTGAAAGATGACGGTAGTTGAATGAGGGGTTCGCCACAGTGTTCTTTCTCGGTGCGCAGTGTATCACACAGAGCTTAGACTTCCATGCATGTGTGTTCGTCATTACTAACTCAGCGAGACCATATGGGAACGGAATAACGGAATGCTGCATTCCGCACGCTGAGTTTTCCCCGAGTCGAGCACCCTGCCCTTCATTCCACGGTGTCAGCCCCCGTTTTCAAGCACAGCTTCCGGGGACATCAGTATGGTAGATGAGTGATGCCTTCCACACAGTGTTCTTTCCCAGAGTTCAGTAGATCACACTGAGCTTATACTTCCCTGCATGTGTTTTCACACAATACTAACCTAGTGAAACAATGTGGGAACCGAATGCTGCTTTCCGCAGTGTTGGTTCCCAGAGTCGAGCACCCTGCACTTCCCTCATTGGTCTCGGCATCTGTTTTCAATCACTACCCACGTAGTCAAGCATGATGGCCGTTGTAGGATGCGTTCCACACAGTGTTTTCTTCACAGACTTGAGCCTACAGCCTTCGTCTTACGCTTCCAGTCCTGGGTTTTCACCCATTTCTAAACAGGGGAACAAGATGGGAACTGAGACTTTCCCTCAGCGCCGTGTTTTCTCTGAGAGTTGAGCACACTGTTCTTCCACATCGGTCTCTGAATGGGTTTTCGATCGCTATCAGCCTAGTGAAGAGTGTCGGTGTTTGTATGATGGGTTCCCCACCGTGTTCGTTGAAAGAGTTTCGTATATCACACTGGGCTTATCCTTCACGGCACGCGTTTCCAAACGTTACTAATTGAAACAATATGGTAACTGAACGCTGCAATCCGCACAGTGTTGTTTCCCAAACTCGAGCACCTGCAATTCTTTCATTGCTCTGTCTCCGCATCTCTTTTCAGTCACGATCTGCCTAGTGAGAGATGACGGTAGATGAATAAGCCGCTCCGACAGTGTTCTTTCTCGGAGTTACGTATATCACACTGAGCTCCTACTTAAATGCATGTGTTTTCTTTTTCCTTTCTCTCTTTTTTCTTTTCTACAAATAGTTTTTTGTCACCTTGGTTTCCATACAACACCCAGTGCTCATCCCCACAGGTTCCCTCCTCCATGCACATCTCCCCCCTTCCCCTCCCCATACCCATCAGTGCTCAGTTTGTTCTCCGTATTCAAGAGTCTGTCACGGTTTGCGCCTCCCCCTCACGCCCACTCTTTCCCCCTTCTTCTCCCCTGCGGTCCTCCGTTAAGTTCCTCCTCATCCTCCTATATGGGCAAGCCTATGATATCTGTCTTTCTCTGCCTGACTTTTTCGCTCAGCATAACACCCTCGAGGTCCATCCATGTCGCTCCACATGGCCAGGTTTCATTTTTTTCTCATTGCCATGTAGCATCCCACCGTATGCATAAACCCCATCTTCTCGATCCATTCGTCCGTTGATGGACACTTAGGCTCTTTCCCTGTTTTGGCTACTGTTGAGAGTGCTGCTATGAACATTGGGGTACATGTGCTCCTGTGCATCGGCACTCCTGTATCCCTTGGGTAAATTCCTAGCAGTGCTGTTGCTGGGTCATAGGGGAGTTCTACTGTTAACTTCTTGAGGAACCTCCACACTGTTTTCCAGAGGGGCTGCACCGGTTTGCATTCCCACCAACGGTGTAGGAGGGTGCCCGTTTCTCCACATCCTCGACAGCATCTCGCGTTCTCTGATTTGCTCATTTTAGCCACTCTGACTGGCGTGAGGCGGTATCTCAGTGTGGTTTGATTTGTATTTCCCTGATGAGGAGGGATGCTGAGCATCTCGTTTCATGTGTCTGTTGGCCACGGGGATGTCCCCTTCGGAGAAGTGTGTGTTCCTGTCTTCTGCCCCTTTCTTCGCTGGGTTGTTTGTTTTTCGGGTGTGGAGTTTGGTGAGTTCCTTGTAGATTTTGGATATTAACCCTTTATCTGATATATCATTTGCAACTATCTTTTCCCATTCCGTTGGTTGCCTGTTAGTTTTATGGATTGTTTCCTTTGCGGTGCAGAAGCTTTCAATCCTGATGAGGTCCCAACAGTTTATTTGTGCTCTTGGTTCTTTTGCTTTCGGGGATGTGTCAAGTAAGAACTCGCTGCGGTGGAGGTCAAGGAGGTTGTTTCCTGCTTTCTCCTCTAGGGTTTTGATGGCTTCCTGTCTCACGTCCAGGAACGTCCTGAATCCATTTTGCGTTTATTTTTGTGTATGGTGTGAGAAAACGATCTAGTTTCATTCTTTTGCATGTTGCTGTCCACTTCTCCCAGCACCATCTGTTAAAAGAGGCTGTCTTTTCTCCATTGGACACTCTTTCCCGCTTTGTCAAAGATTAGTTGGCTGACCACTTTTGGGTCCACTTCTGAGTTCTCAGTTCTGTTCCATTGCTCAATGTGTCTGTTTATGTGCCAGTACCATACTGTCTTGATGAGGACAGCTTTGTAGTAGAGGCTAAAGTCTGGGATGGTCATACCTCCCGTTTTGGTTGTATTCTTTAGGATTACTTTGGCTCTTCGGGGTCTTTTGTGGTTCCATACGAAGTTTAGGATAGTTTGTTCCAGTTTTGATGGTATATCAATATGCTGGTGCAAATTTGATTGGGATTGCATTGAATGTGTAGATTGCTTTGGGTAGTAATAACATTTTAACTATATTTATTCTTCCAATCCATGAGCATGGAAAGTTTTTCCATTTCTTTGTGTCTTCTTCAATTTCCTTCCTAAGTTTTCTATAGTTTTCATCACACAGATCTCTTGTATCCTTGGGTAGGTTTATTCCTAGGTATTTTATGGGGTTTGTGTGTGTGTGTGTGTGTGTGTGTGTGTGTCCAGTTGTGAATGGGATCAGCTTCTTGATTTCTCTTTCTGTTGCTTCATTCTTGGTGTATAAGAATGCGACCGATTTCTGTACGTTGATTCAGTACCCTGCGACTTGGCTGAATTCGTGGATCCGTTCTAGTAGGCTTCTGGTGGAGTCTGTCGGGTTTTCTACGTAGAGCATCGTGTCATCTGCGAAAAGTGAGAGTTTGACTTCTTCTTTGCCGATTTTGATGCCTTTGATTTCCTTTTGTGGTCTGACGGCTGATGCTAGGACTTCCAGCACTATGTTAAACAACAGTGGTGAGAGTGGACATCTCTGTCGTGTTCCTGATCTCAGGGGAAAGCTCTCAGTTTTTCCCCGTGGAGGATGATGTTAGCTGAGGGCTTCTCATAGCAGGCTTTCATGATGTTTAAGTAAGTTCCTTCTATCCCGACTTTCTCGAGGGTGTTTATTAAGAAGGGATGCTGTATCTTGTCAGATGCCTTGTCTGCATCTATCGACGGGATCCTATGGTTTTTATCTTTTCTTTTGTTGATATGATGTATCACATCTGTTCCTTTGCGAATGTTGAACCAGTCCTGTAACCCAGGAATGACTCCCACTTGATCTTGGTGGATAATTCTTTTTATGTGCTGTTGGATTCGATTTGCAAGTATCTTGATGAGGACTTTTGCATCCGTATTCATCAAGGACATTGGCCTGTAATTCTTTTTTTTTTTTTTTTCTTTTCCCCTGGATCTCTGTCTGGCTTGGGAATCAGAGTGAGGCTGGCTTCATCAAATGAGTCTGGAAGTTTTCCTTCAATTACTAGTTTTTGGAATAGCTTGAGAAGAATTGGTATCAATTCCGTTTTTAAATATCTGGTAGAACTCTCCTGGGAAGCCATCGGGTCCAGGGCTTTTATTTGTTGGGAGATCTTTGATAACTGATTCGATTTCTTCACTAGTTACGGGTCTGTTCAGATGTTCTATTTCTTCCCGTGTGAATTTTGGCAGTGAGTGTGTGTTTAGGAATTTGTCCATTTCTTCTAAGTTCTCCCATTTGTTGGCATATAATTTTTCATAGGCTCGGGAAGCCTACAACCAGGGGTTGAAGAAGTGTCCCACTCCACCCCTCTATGGCTTTTGCCCTCTCGGCTGGAGGAGAAGGTTGGGCAGCTGACCCGAGCTCGGGCCATTTTGGAGAAGTCTCGCCTGAAGAACCCAAAGAACCCTGGCCTGTGGTTGGAGTCCGTCAGGCTGGAGTAGCGCGCAGGGCTGAAGAACATCGCCAACACACTCATGGCCAAGGCGCTCCAGGAGTGCCCCAACTCTGGTGTCCTGTGGTCTGAAGCCATCTTTCTTGAGGCAAGGCCCCAGAGGAAGACCAAGAGTGTCGACACCCTGAAGAAGTGTGAGCATGACCCCCACGTTCTCCTGGCTGTGGCCAAGCTGTCCTGGAGTGAGCGGAAGATCACCAAGGCCAGGGAGTGGTTCCACCGCACCGTGAAGATCGACTCGGACCTAGGGCGTTCTTCTGCAAGTTTGAACTGCAGCATGGCACAGAGGAACAGCGGGAGGAGGCGAGGAGGCGCTGTGAGAACGCGGAGCCGCGGCACGGGGAGCTGTGGTGTGCTGTGTCCAAGGACATCGCCAACTGGCAGAGGAAGATTGGGGAGATCCTAGTCCTGGTGGCAGCGCACATCAGGAAGACCTTCTGACCCTCCGGTGCCTGTAGGGTGCAGCCCTCGCGACAGCACATAGAGGAACGTGTGGTAGTGATGGGGGCATGGGAGGGGCCCTGAGCCATGCATCCAGCTCTTTAATTAAAGGTTTTCCAGAAAAGAAAAGAAAAAAAAAGCCCTGATAACTGCTTGTGCTTCTGAGGGACTGGTGGTGATAAGTCCGTTTTCATTCACGATTTTGTCTATTTGGGTGCTCTCTCTTTTCTTTTGGAGAAGCCTGGCTAGAGGTTTGTCAATTTTCTTTATGTTTTCAAAGAACCAACTCTTGGTTTCATTGATCTGTTCAGTTGTTTCTTTGGTCTCTATGTTGTGTATTTCTGCTCTGATTTGTACTATTTCTCTTCTTCTACTGGGTTTGGGGTGCTCTTGTTGCTCTGCCTCTAGTTCCTTTAGGCGAGTTGTTCGATTTTGCACCTGCGCTTTCTCTCATTTCTTGACATAGGCCTGGAGTGCAATGTGCTTTCCTCTTAGGACGGCCTTTGCCGCATCCCACAGAGTTTGGATTGTTGTATCTTCATTTTCATTCGTTTCCATGTATTTTTTTAATTTCTTTAATTGACTGATGGGCCCATTCATTCTTTAGTAGGGTGTTCTTTAACCTCCATGTTTCTGGAGGTCTTCCAGACTTCTTCCTGTGATTGATTTCAAGTTTCGAAGCATTATGATCTGCAAGTGTGCATGGTATGATCTCAATTCTTTTATACTTGTTGAGGGCTCCTTTATGTCCCAGTATGTGATCTATCCTGGAGAATGTGCCATGCGCACTTGGGACGAAAGTGAATTCCTTGGCCTCAGGGTGCAGAGTTCTAAATAGATCTGTCAGATCCACCTGGTCCATTGTGTCATTCAAGTCCATTGTTTCTTTAGTGATTTTCTGTCTGGGTGATCTATCCGTTGCTGTCAGCGCAGTATTAAAGTCCCCTGCTGTTAGCACACTCTCACCTATAAGCTTGTTTCTGTTTGTGATTAATTGTTTTAAATGTTTAGGTGCTCCCACATTCGGTGCGTAGACATTTGTGATTGTTGGTTCTTCCTGGTGGATGGACCCTGTAATTATTGTATAATGCCCTTCTTCGTCCCCTGTTATTGTCTTTAATTTAAAGTCCAGTTTGTCCGTGATAAGTATAGCTACTCCGGCTTTCTTTTGACTTCCCGTAGCATGATCGATATTTCTCCATCCCCTTACTTTTAATCCGAAGGTATCTTCCAATCTAAAGTGCGTTTCTTGTAGACAGCAGATGGATGGATCTTGTTTTTGTTTTTGTTTTTGTTTTATCCATTCTTCCACCCTATGTCTTTGGATTGGAGCATTCAGCCCATTTACGTTCATTGTTATTATCGAAATATGTGGGTTTAGAGTCATTGTGTCCTTTGCGGGTCCGTGCTTTGTGCTGGTGTCTCTGGTGTCTTTGTTCCTTGCAATACTTCCCTCAGAGAGTCCCCCCTCAGGATTTCTTGTAGGGCGGGCTTAGTGGTGACAAATTCTTTCAATTTCTGTTTTTTTGGAAAGATCTTTATGTCGCCTTCTATTTTGAATGACAGGCTTGCTGGATAGAGGATTCTTGGCTGCGTATTTTTTCTGTTCATCACATTGAAGATCTCCTGCCAGTCCTTTCTGGCCTGCCACGTTCCAGTAGATAGGTCTGTCACCACTCTGATAGGTTTCCCTTTGTACGTTAGGGCCCTTTTCTCCCTAGCTGCTCTCCAAATTCTCTCCTTGTCCTTACATTTTGCCATTTTCCCTATGACAGGTCGTGCAGAAGATCGATTCACATTACGTCTCGGGGGAGTTCTCTGTGCCTCCTGTATTTCAACGTTGACCTCCTTCCCCAGGTTGGGGAAGTCCTCAGCTATAATTTGTTCCAGGACTCCTTCAGCACCTTTCCCTCTCTCTTCCACTTCTGGGATTCCTATGACACGGATATTGTTGCCTTTGACTGTATCTCTGAGCTCTCGAGCTCTTCTTTCATGTTCCTGGATCAGTCGGTCTCTCTTTTTTGTCCGCTTCCTGTTTTTCTCTAACGGTGTCTTCTAAATCACTTATTCTCTCTTCTGCCTCTTCGACCCGTGCATTGGACACCTCCAGCTTCTTATGTATTTCATTTGTCGCATTGTTTAATTCATCATGCCAATTTTTGTTCTCCATGTCGGTCGTAGCCATAGTTACTTTGAGGTCCCCCGTGCTTTTGGCAAGCTCAGCGATTAATTTTACGATTATTGTTCTAAAATCTTGTTCAGTTATGCTGCTTCTATCTGTGTTTTGAGCAGTTCATTAGCTGTCAGATCTTCTTGGAGTTTTTTTGGAGGAGAGCTCTTTCGTTTCGTCATTTTGGTTAGCTTTTGTGTCTTGTCAGTTTTAAAGACTCGTTATGTACTCTGCACCTGTGAGCGCTGCTGTACCCAAGAAGACGCTTTGACTGCCCGGGGCCTATCCTTTCAGAAAGTGTTCTCTGAACGGTATCTCTTGGTTTCTCTTGTTGAGACCTTGGCTCTTTTATTTTGCTACTCGTAGTGGTGTTTGGGACTCCTCACCGTGTGTACTTTGGCTTGTTTCTTGAGGTAGCCCTGGAGAAGGAAACATACAGACAAACACACAGGGAACAGAGGGAAACAAACGTACAAACAAATTCAGCAATCACTCTAACCAAGAGGGAAAGCTCAAACGTAATGAGAAAAGACGGAGGAGGGAAGGCGAATGATAGAAAATAAAACTACATTAAAAAGTCAAAAAGAAGGAAAGAAAAGGAAGAATGAAGAAAACCGATAGACGAAGTTCGGTCTGAAGCATATAACCAGATTTGCCAGCTACAGTTAAGTAGGCGGGTGTATGCAGTGCTTGTTGAAGAGCTAGAGAAAGAGAGAGGTGATAGGGTGGAGATGAGGCAAACTTGGAGATCGAATGGACAGGCGGAAGGGATAAGAAGCTTCTTTCAAAGAGCTAAAGGGTGGAATATGGTGGGAGAGGTGAGAGAAAGCAGGCGGTGTTATCTAGAGAAACGATCTAGTCTGATTACTCCTGAGAGGCCTTTTTATACCGCCCGTTAACAGTTCCGCTGGTCGCTGCTTCCCTGTTGCCGGGGCTTGAGTGGAGGGTGGGGGAAGTGCCGCAGCCTCAGATCCGCCGGGGTCAAGCAGCGATACAACCCGAGTGCGTCTGGGGATCCTAGCAACTTCAGGTCCGCAGAGTCCGCCGCCGCCTCACCCCGCCGCAACCGCTCTACGGGCCGCCGCGCTTCAGCAGGCAACTTTTCGCTCACGCAGCCGCCGTTTCACCGGGCGCCGGCGCCACATCCCCGGGTCGCCGCCACTGCCGCTTCACCCGGCGCCGGGACCGCCTCCGCAGGCGTTGCTGCTGGTTCACCGGGCCGCCGCCGCCATGGATGGCGCCGGGCGCACGGCAGTTCACTTTTTCCTGGCGCCTTCTGAGACCAGGGCACCTAGTTTAAAGTCAGCCCCCCAGCCAGAGCTAAAACACACTGTCTTTATAAGCCGACGTGGTTTTCTTTTGTTTGTTCCTTGGTTCCTTTTTCTCTTCTCCAGCGGTGGTTCGATGAGCAATCTCAGCTTTTCTTTCCTTTCCCCTGGACTTGTGGCAGCTCGCCACCACTCGCCGGTTTATCACTCACGGCAGCTGCACGCAAGCCGGGTTCCCTCCCTTCCCTCCGTGTCTCTGGTCCCGTCCCGCTTTGATCTTCCCCAGGACGCACCCACGCACTTACGGGGTTTCCTTCCCAGTGTACTCTGTCTCTTTCTCTTCCCAAATTCCTGCGGCTCAGTGTCCTACGACTTCAGGCCTTCTCTGTTTGAGAGATGAGTGCAGGCGAAATGTACCGTGCTTCCTACTTGCTACTTCCATCTTGCCTCTTCCCCCTCTAAATGCATGTGTTTTCACACATTACTAACTTAGTGAAACAATACGATAACTGAATGCTGCATTCCACAGCGATGGGTCCCAGGGTCGAGCACCATGCACCTCCTTCGCTGGTCTCCGCATCTCTTTTCAGGCACTATGTACGTAACGAAAGATGACGGTAGTTGACTGAGGGGTGCTCCACAGTGTTCTTTCTCGGAGTTGAGTACATCACTCTGAGCTCACACTTCAGTGCACGTGTTTTCAAACATTACCAACTTAGGGAAACACTACGCTAACTGAATGCTGCATTCCGCACAGTGTTGTTTCCCAGATTCGAGCACCCTGCACTTCCTTCTTTGGTCTCGGCATCTGCTTTCGGTCGCGATCTACCTAGTGAAAGATGACGGTAGTTGAATGAGGGGTTCGCCACAGTGTTCTTTCTCGGTGCGCAGTGTATCACACAGAGCTTAGACTTCCATGCATGTGTGTTCGTCATTACTAACTCAGCGAGACCATATGGGAACGGAATAACGGAATGCTGCATTCCGCACGCTGAGTTTTCCCCGAGTCGAGCACCCTGCCCTTCATTCCACGGTGTCAGCCCCCGTTTTCAAGCACAGCTTCCGGGGACATCAGTATGGTAGATGAGTGATGCCTTCCACACAGTGTTCTTTCCCAGAGTTCAGTAGATCACACTGAGCTTATACTTCCCTGCATGTGTTTTCACACAATACTAACCTAGTGAAACAATGTGGGAACCGAATGCTGCTTTCCGCAGTGTTGGTTCCCAGAGTCGAGCACCCTGCACTTCCCTCATTGGTCTCGGCATCTGTTTTCAATCACTACCCACGTAGTCAAGCATGATGGCCGTTGTAGGATGCGTTCCACACAGTGTTTTCTTCACAGACTTGAGCCTACAGCCTTCGTCTTACGCTTCCAGTCCTGGGTTTTCACCCATTTCTAAACAGGGGAACAAGATGGGAACTGAGACTTTCCCTCAGCGCCGTGTTTTCTCTGAGAGTTGAGCACACTGTTCTTCCACATCGGTCTCTGAATGGGTTTTCGATCGCTATCAGCCTAGTGAAGAGTGTCGGTGTTTGTATGATGGGTTCCCCACCGTGTTCGTTGAAAGAGTTTCGTATATCACACTGGGCTTATCCTTCACGGCACGCGTTTCCAAACGTTACTAATTGAAACAATATGGTAACTGAACGCTGCAATCCGCACAGTGTTGTTTCCCAAACTCGAGCACCTGCAATTCTTTCATTGCTCTGTCTCCGCATCTCTTTTCAGTCACGATCTGCCTAGTGAGAGATGACGGTAGATGAATAAGCCGCTCCGACAGTGTTCTTTCTCGGAGTTACGTATATCACACTGAGCTCCTACTTAAATGCATGTGTTTTCTTTTTCCTTTCTCTCTTTTTTCTTTTCTACAAATAGTTTTTTGTCACCTTGGTTTCCATACAACACCCAGTGCTCATCCCCACAGGTTCCCTCCTCCATGCACATCTCCCCCCTTCCCCTCCCCATACCCATCAGTGCTCAGTTTGTTCTCCGTATTCAAGAGTCTGTCACGGTTTGCGCCTCCCCCTCACGCCCACTCTTTCCCCCTTCTTCTCCCCTGCGGTCCTCCGTTAAGTTCCTCCTCATCCTCCTATATGGGCAAGCCTATGATATCTGTCTTTCTCTGCCTGACTTTTTCGCTCAGCATAACACCCTCGAGGTCCATCCATGTCGCTCCACATGGCCAGGTTTCATTTTTTTCTCATTGCCATGTAGCATCCCACCGTATGCATAAACCCCATCTTCTCGATCCATTCGTCCGTTGATGGACACTTAGGCTCTTTCCCTGTTTTGGCTACTGTTGAGAGTGCTGCTATGAACATTGGGGTACATGTGCTCCTGTGCATCGGCACTCCTGTATCCCTTGGGTAAATTCCTAGCAGTGCTGTTGCTGGGTCATAGGGGAGTTCTACTGTTAACTTCTTGAGGAACCTCCACACTGTTTTCCAGAGGGGCTGCACCAGTCTGCATTCCCACCAACGGTGTAGGAGGGTGCCCATTTCTCCACATCCTCGACAGCATCTCGCGTTCTCTGATTTGCTCATTTTAGCCACTCTGACTGGCGTGAGGCGGTATCTCAGTGTGGTTTTGATTTGTATTTCCCTGATGAGGAGGGATGCTGAGCATCGTTTCATGTGTCTGTTGGCCACGGGGATGTCCCCTTCGGAGAAGTGTGTGTTCCTGTCTTCTGCCCCTTTCTTCGCTGGGTTGTTTGTTTTTCGGGTGTGGAGTTTGGTGAGTTCCTTGTAGATTTTGGATATTAACCCTTTATCTGATATATCATTTGCAACTATCTTTTCCCATTCCGTTGGTTGCCTGTTAGTTTTATGGATTGTTTCCTTTGCGGTGCAGAAGCTTTCAATCCTGATGAGGTCCCAACAGTTTATTTGTGCTCTTGGTTCTTTTGCTTTCGGGGATGTGTCAAGTAAGAACTCGCTGCGGTGGAGGTCAAGGAGGTTGTTTCCTGCTTTCTCCTCTAGGGTTTTGATGGCTTCCTGTCTCACGTCCAGGAACGTCCTGAATCCATTTTGCGTTTATTTTTGTGTATGGTGTGAGAAAACGATCTAGTTTCATTCTTCTGCATGTTGCTGTCCACTTCTCCCAGCACCATCTGTTAAAAGAGGCTGTCTTTTCTCCATTGGACACTCTTTCCCGCTTTGTCAAAGATTAGTTGGCTGACCACTTTTGGGTCCACTTCTGAGTTCTCAGTTCTGTTCCATTGCTCAATGTGTCTGTTTATGTGCCAGTACCATACTGTCTTGATGAGGACAGCTTTGTAGTAGAGGCTAAAGTCTGGGATGGTCATACCTCCCGTTTTGGTTGTATTCTTTAGGATTACTTTGGCTCTTCGGGGTCTTTTGTGGTTCCATACGAAGTTTAGGATAGTTTGTTCCAGTTTTGATGGTATATCAATATGCTGGTGCAAATTTGATTGGGATTGCATTGAATGTGTAGATTGCTTTGGGTAGTAATAACATTTTAACTATATTTATTCTTCCAATCCATGAGCATGGAAAGTTTTTCCATTTCTTTGTGTCTTCTTCAATTTCCTTCCTAAGTTTTCTATAGTTTTCATCACACAGATCTCTTGTATCCTTGGGTAGGTTTATTCCTAGGTATTTTATGGGGTTTGTGTGTGTGTGTGTGTGTGTGTGTGTGTGTCCAGTTGTGAATGGGATCAGCTTCTTGATTTCTCTTTCTGTTGCTTCATTCTTGGTGTATAAGAATGCGACCGATTTCTGTACGTTGATTCAGTACCCTGCGACTTGGCTGAATTCGTGGATCCGTTCTAGTAGGCTTCTGGTGGAGTCTGTCGGGTTTTCTACGTAGAGCATCGTGTCATCTGCGAAAAGTGAGAGTTTGACTTCTTCTTTGCCGATTTTGATGCCTTTGATTTCCTTTTGTGGTCTGACGGCTGATGCTAGGACTTCCAGCACTATGTTAAACAACAGTGGTGAGAGTGGACATCTCTGTCGTGTTCCTGATCTCAGGGGAAAGCTCTCAGTTTTTCCCCGTGGAGGATGATGTTAGCTGAGGGCTTCTCATAGCAGGCTTTCATGATGTTTAAGTAAGTTCCTTCTATCCCGACTTTCTCGAGGGTGTTTATTAAGAAGGGATGCTGTATCTTGTCAGATGCCTTGTCTGCATCTATCGACGGGATCCTATGGTTTTTATCTTTTCTTTTGTTGATATGATGTATCACATCTGTTCCTTTGCGAATGTTGAACCAGCCCTGTAACCCAGGAATGACTCCCACTTGATCTTGGTGGATAATTCTTTTTATGTGCTGTTGGATTCGATTTGCAAGTATCTTGATGAGGACTTTTGCATCCGTATTCATCAAGGACATTGGCCTGTAATTCTTTTTTTTTTTTCTTTTCCCCTGGATCTCTGTCTGGCTTGGGAATCAGAGTGAGGCTGGCTTCATCAAATGAGTCTGGAAGTTTTCCTTCAATTACTAGTTTTTGGAATAGCTTGAGAAGAATTGGTATCAATTCCGTTTTTAAATATCTGGTAGAACTCTCCTGGGAAGCCATCGGGTCCAGGGCTTTTATTTGTTGGGAGATCTTTGATAACTGATTCGATTTCTTCACTAGTTACGGGTCTGTTCAGATGTTCTATTTCTTCCCGTGTGAATTTTGGCAGTGAGTGTGTGTTTAGGAATTTGTCCATTTCTTCTAAGTTCTCCCATTTGTTGGCATATAATTTTTCATAGGCTCGGGAAGCCTACAACCAGGGGTTGAAGAAGTGTCCCACTCCACCCCTCTATGGCTTTTGCCCTCTCGGCTGGAGGAGAAGGTTGGGCAGCTGACCCGAGCTCGGGCCATTTTGGAGAAGTCTCGCCTGAAGAACCCAAAGAACCCTGGCCTGTGGTTGGAGTCCGTCAGGCTGGAGTAGCGCGCAGGGCTGAAGAACATCGCCAACACACTCATGGCCAAGGCGCTCCAGGAGTGCCCCAACTCTGGTGTCCTGTGGTCTGAAGCCATCTTTCTTGAGGCAAGGCCCCAGAGGAAGACCAAGAGTGTCGACACCCTGAAGAAGTGTGAGCATGACCCCCACGTTCTCCTGGCTGTGGCCAAGCTGTCCTGGAGTGAGCGGAAGATCACCAAGGCCAGGGAGTGGTTCCACCGCACCGTGAAGATCGACTCGGACCTAGGGCGTTCTTCTGCAAGTTTGAACTGCAGCATGGCACAGAGGAACAGCGGGAGGAGGCGAGGAGGTGCTGTGAGAACGCGGAGCCGCGGCACGGGGAGCTGTGGTGTGCTGTGTCCAAGGACATCGCCAACTGGCAGAGGAAGATTGGGGAGATCCTAGTCCTGGTGGCAGCGCACATCAGGAAGACCTTCTGACCCTCCGGTGCCTGTAGGGTGCAGCCCTCGCGACAGCACATAGAGGAACGTGTGGTAGTGATGGGGGCATGGGAGGGGCCCTGAGCCATGCATCCAGCTCTTTAATTAAAGGTTTTCCAGAAAAGAAAAGAAAAAAAAAGCCCTGATAACTGCTTGTGCTTCTGAGGGACTGGTGGTGATAAGTCCGTTTTCATTCACGATTTTGTCTATTTGGGTGCTCTCTCTTTTCTTTTGGAGAAGCCTGGCTAGAGGTTTGTCAATTTTCTTTATGTTTTCAAAGAACCAACTCTTGGTTTCATTGATCTGTTCAGTTGTTTCTTTGGTCTCTATGTTGTGTATTTCTGCTCTGATTTGTACTATTTCTCTTCTTCTACTGGGTTTGGGGTGCTCTTGTTGCTCTGCCTCTAGTTCCTTTAGGCGAGTTGTTCGATTTTGCACCTGCGCTTTCTCTCATTTCTTGACATAGGCCTGGAGTGCAATGTGCTTTCCTCTTAGGACGGCCTTTGCCGCATCCCACAGAGTTTGGATTGTTGTATCTTCATTTTCATTCGTTTCCATGTATTTTTTTAATTTCTTTAATTGCCTGATGGGCCCATTCATTCTTTAGTAGGGTGTTCTTTAACCTCCATGTTTCTGGAGGTCTTCCAGACTTCTTCCTGTGATTGATTTCAAGTTTCGAAGCATTATGATCTGCAAGTGTGCATGGTATGATCTCAATTCTTTTATACTTGTTGAGGGCTCCTTTATGTCCCAGTATGTGATCTATCCTGGAGAATGTGCCATGCGCACTTGGGACGAAAGTGAATTCCTTGGCCTCAGGGTGCAGAGTTCTAAATAGATCTGTCAGATCCACCTGGTCCATTGTGTCATTCAAGTCCATTGTTTCTTTAGTGATTTTCTGTCTGGGTGATCTATCCGTTGCTGTCAGCGCAGTATTAAAGTCCCCTGCTGTTAGCACACTCTCATCTATAAGCTTGTTTCTGTTTGTGATTAATTGTTTTAAATGTTTAGGTGCTCCCACATTCGGTGCGTAGACATTTGTGATTGTTGGTTCTTCCTGGTGGATGGACCCTGTAATTATTGTATAATGCCCTTCTTCGTCCCCTGTTACTGTCTTTAATTTAAAGTCCAGTTTGTCCGTGATAAGTATAGCTACTCCGGCTTTCTTTTGACTTCCCGTAGCATGATCGATATTTCTCCATCCCCTTACTTTTAATCCGAAGGTATCTTCCAATCTAAAGTGCGTTTCTTGTAGACAGCAGATGGATGGATCTTGTTTTTGTTTTTGTTTTTGTTTTATCCATTCTTCCACCCTATGTCTTTGGATTGGAGCATTCAGCCCATTTACGTTCATTGTTATTATCGAAATATGTGGGTTTAGAGTCATTGTGTCCTTTGCGGGTCCGTGCTTTGTGCTGGTGTCTCTGGTGTCTTTGTTCCTTGCAATACTTCCCTCAGAGAGTCCCCCCTCAGGATTTCTTGTAGGGCGGGCTTAGTGGTGACAAATTCTTTCAATTTCTGTTTTTTTGGAAAGATCTTTATGTCGCCTTCTATTTTGAATGACAGGCTTGCTGGATAGAGGATTCTTGGCTGCGTATTTTTTCTGTTCATCACATTGAAGATCTCCTGCCAGTCCTTTCTGGCCTGCCACGTTCCAGTAGATAGGTCTGTCACCACTCTGATAGGTTTCCCTTTGTACGTTAGGGCCCTTTTCTCCCTAGCTGCTCTCCAAATTCTCTCCTTGTCCTTACATTTTGCCATTTTCCCTATGACAGGTCGTGCAGAAGATCGATTCACATTACGTCTCGGGGGAGTTCTCTGTGCCTCCTGTATTTCAACGTTGACCTCCTTCCCCAGGTTGGGGAAGTCCTCAGCTATAATTTGTTCCAGGACTCCTTCAGCACCTTTCCCTCTCTCTTCCACTTCTGGGATTCCTATGACACGGATATTGTTGCCTTTGACTGTATCTCTGAGCTCTCGAGCTCTTCTTTCATGTTCCTGGATCAGTCGGTCTCTCTTTTTTGTCCGCTTCCTGTTTTTCTCTAACGGTGTCTTCTAAATCCCTTATTCTCTCTTCTGCCTCTTCGACCCGTGCATTGGACACCTCCAGCTTCTTATGTATTTCATTTGTCGCATTGTTTAATTCATCATGCCAATTTTTGTTCTCCATGTCGGTCGTAGCCATAGTTACTTTGAGGTCCCCCGTGCTTTTGGCAAGCTCAGCGATTAATTTTACGATTATTGTTCTAAAATCTTGTTCAGTTATGCTGCTTCTATCTGTGTTTTGAGCAGTTCATTAGCTGTCAGATCTTCTTGGAGTTTCTTTGGAGGAGAGCTCTTTCGTTTCGTCATTTTGGTTAGCTTTTGTGTCTTGTCAGTTTTAAAGACTCGTTATGTACTCTGCACCTGTGAGCGCTGCTGTACCCAAGAAGACGCTTTGACTGCCCGGGGCCTATCCTTTCAGAAAGTGTTCTCTGAACGGTATCTCTTGGTTTCTCTTGTTGAGACCTTGGCTCTTTTATTTTCCTACTCGTAGTGGTGTTTGGGACTCCTCACCGTGTGTACTTTGGCTTGTTTCTTGAGGTAGCCCTGGAGAAGGAAACATACAGACAAACACACAGGGAACAGAGGGAAACAAACGTACAAACAAATTCAGCAATCACTCTAACCAAGAGGGAAAGCTCAAACGTAATGAGAAAAGACGGAGGAGGGAAGGCGAATGATAGAAAATAAAACTACATTAAAAAGTCAAAAAGAAGGAAAGAAAAGGAAGAATGAAGAAAACCGATAGACGAAGTTCGGTCTGAAGCATATAACCAGATTTGCCAGCTACAGTTAAGTAGGCGGGTGTATGCAGTGCTTGTTGAAGAGCTAGAGAAAGAGAGAGGTGATAGGGTGGAGATGAGGCAAACTTGGAGATCGAATGGACAGGCGGAAGGGATAAGAAGCTTCTTTCAAAGAGCTAAAGGGTGGAATATGGTGGGAGAGGTGAGAGAAAGCAGGCGGTGTTATCTAGAGAAACGATCTAGTCTGATTACTCCTGAGAGGCCTTTTTATACCGCCCGTTAACAGTTCCGCTGGTCGCTGCTTCCCTGTTGCCGGGGCTTGAGTGGAGGGTGGGGGAAGTGCCGCAGCCTCAGATCCGCCGGGGTCAAGCAGCGATACAACCCGAGTGCGTCTGGGGATCCTAGCAACTTCAGGTCCGCAGAGTCCGCCGCCGCCTCACCCCGCCGCAACCGCTCTACGGGCCGCCGCGCTTCAGCAGGCAACTTTTCGCTCACGCAGCCGCCGTTTCACCGGGCGCCGGCGCCACATCCCCGGGTCGCCGCCACTGCCGCTTCACCCGGCGCCGGGACCGCCTCCGCAGGCGTTGCTGCTGGTTCACCGGGCCGCCGCCGCCATGGATGGCGCCGGGCGCACGGCAGTTCACTTTTTCCTGGCGCCTTCTGAGACCAGGGCACCTAGTTTAAAGTCAGCCCCCCAGCCAGAGCTAAAACACACTGTCTTTATAAGCCGACGTGGTTTTCTTTTGTTTTCTTTTGTTTGTTCCTTGGTTCCTTTTTCTCTTCTCCAGCGGTGGTTCGATGAGCAATCTCAGCTTTTCTTTCCTTTCCCCTGGACTTGTGGCAGCTCGCCACCACTCGCCGGTTTATCACTCACCGCAGCTGCACGCAAGCCGGGTTCCCTCCCTTCCCTCCGTGTCTCTGGTCCCGTCCCGCTTTGATCTTCCCCAGGACGCACCCACGCACTTACGGGGTTTCCTTCCCAGTGTACTCTGTCTCTTTCTCTTCCCAAATTCCTGCGGCTCAGTGTCCTACGACTTCAGGCCTTCTCTGTTTGAGAGATGAGTGCAGGCGAAATGTACCGTGCTTCCTACTTGCTACTTCCATCTTGCCTCTTCCCCCTCTAAATGCATGTGTTTTCACACATTACTAACTTAGTGAAACAATACGATAACTGAATGCTGCATTCCACAGCGATGGGTCCCAGGGTCGAGCACCATGCACCTCCTTCGCTGGTCTCCGCATCTCTTTTCAGGCACTATGTACGTAACGAAAGATGACGGTAGTTGACTGAGGGGTGCTCCACAGTGTTCTTTCTCGGAGTTGAGTACATCACTCTGAGCTCACACTTCAGTGCACGTGTTTTCAAACATTACCAACTTAGGGAAACACTACGCTAACTGAATGCTGCATTCCGCACAGTGTTGTTTCCCAGATTCGAGCACCCTGCACTTCCTTCTTTGGTCTCGGCATCTGCTTTCGGTCGCGATCTACCTAGTGAAAGATGACGGTAGTTGAATGAGGGGTTCGCCACAGTGTTCTTTCTCGGTGCGCAGTGTATCACACAGAGCTTAGACTTCCATGCATGTGTGTTCGTCATTACTAACTCAGCGAGACCATATGGGAACGGAATAACGGAATGCTGCATTCCGCACGCTGAGTTTTCCCCGAGTCGAGCACCCTGCCCTTCATTCCACGGTGTCAGCCCCCGTTTTCAAGCACAGCTTCCGGGGACATCAGTATGGTAGATGAGTGATGCCTTCCACACAGTGTTCTTTCCCAGAGTTCAGTAGATCACACTGAGCTTATACTTCCCTGCATGTGTTTTCACACAATACTAACCTAGTGAAACAATGTGGGAACCGAATGCTGCTTTCCGCAGTGTTGGTTCCCAGAGTCGAGCACCCTGCACTTCCCTCATTGGTCTCGGCATCTGTTTTCAATCACTACCCACGTAGTCAAGCATGATGGCCGTTGTAGGATGCGTTCCACACAGTGTTTTCTTCACAGACTTGAGCCTACAGCCTTCGTCTTACGCTTCCAGTCCTGGGTTTTCACCCATTTCTAAACAGGGGAACAAGATGGGAACTGAGACTTTCCCTCAGCGCCGTGTTTTCTCTGAGAGTTGAGCACACTGTTCTTCCACATCGGTCTCTGAATGGGTTTTCGATCGCTATCAGCCTAGTGAAGAGTGTCGGTGTTTGTATGATGGGTTCCCCACCGTGTTCGTTGAAAGAGTTTCGTATATCACACTGGGCTTATCCTTCACGGCACGCGTTTCCAAACGTTACTAATTGAAACAATATGGTAACTGAACGCTGCAATCCGCACAGTGTTGTTTCCCAAACTCGAGCACCTGCAATTCTTTCATTGCTCTGTCTCCGCATCTCTTTTCAGTCACGATCTGCCTAGTGAGAGATGACGGTAGATGAATAAGCCGCTCCGACAGTGTTCTTTCTCGGAGTTACGTATATCACACTGAGCTCCTACTTAAATGCATGTGTTTTCTTTTTCCTTTCTCTCTTTTTTCTTTTCTACAAATAGTTTTTTGTCACCTTGGTTTCCATACAACACCCAGTGCTCATCCCCACAGGTTCCCTCCTCCATGCACATCTCCCCCCTTCCCCTCCCCATACCCATCAGTGCTCAGTTTGTTCTCCGTATTCAAGAGTCTGTCACGGTTTGCGCCTCCCCCTCACGCCCACTCTTTCCCCCTTCTTCTCCCCTGCGGTCCTCCGTTAAGTTCCTCCTCATCCTCCTATATGGGCAAGCCTATGATATCTGTCTTTCTCTGCCTGACTTTTTCGCTCAGCATAACACCCTCGAGGTCCATCCATGTCGCTCCACATGGCCAGGTTTCATTTTTTTCTCATTGCCATGTAGCATCCCACCATATGCATAAACCCCATCTTCTCGATCCATTCGTCCGTTGATGGACACTTAGGCTCTTTCCCTGTTTTGGCTACTGTTGAGAGTGCTGCTATGAACATTGGGGTACATGTGCTCCTGTGCATCGGCACTCCTGTATCCCTTGGGTAAATTCCTAGCAGTGCTGTTGCTGGGTCATAGGGGAGTTCTACTGTTAACTTCTTGAGGAACCTCCACACTGTTTTCCAGAGGGGCTGCACCGGTTTGCATTCCCACCAACGGTGTAGGAGGGTGCCCGTTTCTCCACATCCTCGACAGCATCTCGCGTTCTCTGATTTGCTCATTTTAGCCACTCTGACTGGCGTGAGGCGGTATCTCAGTGTGGGTTTGATTTGTATTTCCCTGATGAGGAGGGATGCTGAGCATCTCGTTTCATGTGTCTGTTGGCCACGGGGATGTCCCCTTCGGAGAAGTGTGTGTTCCTGTCTTCTGCCCCTTTCTTCGCTGGGTTGTTTGTTTTTCAGGTGTGGAGTTTGGTGAGTTCCTTGTAGATTTTGGATATTAACCCTTTATCTGATATATCATTTGCAACTATCTTTTCCCATTCCGTTGGTTGCCTGTTAGTTTTATGGATTGTTTCTTTTGCGGTGCAGAAGCTTTCAATCCTGATGAGGTCCCAACAGTTTATTTGTGCTCTTGGTTCTTTTGCTTTCGGGGATGTGTCAAGTAAGAACTCGCTGCGGTGGAGGTCAAGGAGGTTGTTTCCTGCTTTCTCCTCTAGGGTTTTGATGGCTTCCTGTCTCACGTCCAGGAACGTCCTGAATCCATTTTGCGTTTATTTTTGTGTATGGTGTGAGAAAACGATCTAGTTTCATTCTTTTGCATGTTGCTGTCCACTTCTCCCAGCACCATCTGTTAAAAGAGGCTGTCTTTTCTCCATTGGACACTCTTTCCCGCTTTGTCAAAGATTAGTTGGCTGACCACTTTTGGGTCCACTTCTGAGTTCTCAGGTCTGTTCCATTGCTCAATGTGTCTGTTTATGTGCCAGTACCATACTGTCTTGATGAGGACAGCTTTGTAGTAGAGGCTAAAGTCTGGGATGGTCATACCTCCCGTTTTGGTTGTATTCTTTAGGATTACTTTGGCTCTTCGGGGTCTTTTGTGGGTCCATACGAAGTTTAGGATAGTTTGTTCCAGTTTTGATGGTATATCAATATGCTGGTGCAAATTTGATTGGGATTGCATTGAATGTGTAGATTGCTTTGGGTAGTAATAACATTTTAACTATATTTATTCTTCCAATCCATGAGCATGGAAAGTTTTTCCATTTCTTTGTGTCTTCTTCAATTTCCTTCCTAAGTTTTCTATAGTTTTCATCACACAGATCTCTTGTATCCTTGGGTAGGTTTATTCCTAGGTATTTTATGGGGTTTGTGTGTGTGTGTGTGTGTGTGTCCAGTTGTGAATGGGATCAGCTTCTTGATTTCTCTTTCTGTTGCTTCATTCTTGGTGTATAAGAATGCGACCGATTTCTGTACGTTGATTCAGTACCCTGCGACTTGGCTGAATTCGTGGATCCGTTCTAGTAGGCTTCTGGTGGAGTCTGTCGGGTTTTCTACGTAGAGCATCGTGTCATCTGCGAAAAGTGAGAGTTTGACTTCTTCTTTGCCGATTTTGATGCCTTTGATTTCCTTTTGTGGTCTGACGGCTGATGCTAGGACTTCCAGCACTATGTTATACAACAGTGGTGAGAGTGGACATCTCTGTCGTGTTCCTGATCTCAGGGGGAAAGCTCTCAGTTTTTCCCCGTGGAGGATGATGTTAGCTGAGGGCTTCTCATAGCAGGCTTTCATGATGTTTAAGTAAGTTCCTTCTATCCCGACTTTCTCGAGGGTGTTTATTAAGAAGGGATGCTGTATCTTGTCAGATGCCTTGTCTGCATCTATCGACGGGATCCTATGGTTTTTATCTTTTCTTTTGTTGATATGATGTATCACATCTGTTCCTTTGCGAATGTTGAACCAGTCCTGTAACCCAGGAATGACTCCCACTTGATCTTGGTGGATAATTCTTTTTATGTGCTGTTGGATTCGATTTGCAAGTATCTTGATGAGGACTTTTGCATCCGTATTCATCAAGGACATTGGCCTGTAATTCTTTTTTTTTTTTTGTTTTCCCCTGGATCTCTGTCTGGCTTGGGAATCAGAGTGAGGCTGGCTTCATCAAATGAGTCTGGAAGTTTTCCTTCAATTACTAGTTTTTGGAATAGCTTGAGAAGAATTGGTATCAATTCCGTTTTTAAATATCTGGTAGAACTCTCCTGGGAAGCCATCGGGTCCAGGGCTTTTATTTGTTGGGAGATCTTTGATAACTGATTCGATTTCTTCACTAGTTACGGGTCTGTTCAGATGTTCTATTTCTTCCCGTGTGAATTTTGGCAGTGAGTGTGTGTTTAGGAATTTGTCCATTTCTTCTAAGTTCTCCCATTTGTTGGCATATAATTTTTCATAGGCTCGGGAAGCCTACAACCAGGGGTTGAAGAAGTGTCCCACTCCACCCCTCTATGGCTTTTGCCCTCTCGGCTGGAGGAGAAGGTTGGGCAGCTGACCCGAGCTCGGGCCATTTTGGAGAAGTCTCGCCTGAAGAACCCAAAGAACCCTGGCCTGTGGTTGGAGTCCGTCAGGCTGGAGTAGCGCGCAGGGCTGAAGAACATCGCCAACACACTCATGGCCAAGGCGCTCCAGGAGTGCCCCAACTCTGGTGTCCTGTGGTCTGAAGCCATCTTTCTTGAGGCAAGGCCCCAGAGGAAGACCAAGAGTGTCGACACCCTGAAGAAGTGTGAGCATGACCCCCACGTTCTCCTGGCTGTGGCCAAGCTGTCCTGGAGTGAGCGGAAGATCACCAAGGCCAGGGAGTGGTTCCACCGCACCGTGAAGATCGACTCGGACCTAGGGCGTTCTTCTGCAAGTTTGAACTGCAGCATGGCACAGAGGAACAGCGGGAGGAGGCGAGGAGGCGCTGTGAGAACGCGGAGCCGCGGCACGGGGAGCTGTGGTGTGCTGTGTCCAAGGACATCGCCAACTGGCAGAGGAAGATTGGGGAGATCCTAGTCCTGGTGGCAGCGCACATCAGGAAGACCTTCTGACCCTCCGGTGCCTGTAGGGTGCAGCCCTCGCGACAGCACATAGAGGAACGTGTGGTAGTGATGGGGGCATGGGAGGGGCCCTGAGCCATGCATCCAGCTCTTTAATTAAAGGTTTTCCAGAAAAGAAAAGAAAAAAAAAGCCCTGATAACTGCTTGTGCTTCTGAGGGACTGGTGGTGATAAGTCCGTTTTCATTCACGATTTTGTCTATTTGGGTGCTCTCTCTTTTCTTTTGGAGAAGCCTGGCTAGAGGTTTGTCAATTTTCTTTATGTTTTCAAAGAACCAACTCTTGGTTTCATTGATCTGTTCAGTTGTTTCTTTGGTCTCTATGTTGTGTATTTCTGCTCTGATTTGTACTATTTCTCTTCTTCTACTGGGTTTGGGGTGCTCTTGTTGCTCTGCCTCTAGTTCCTTTAGGCGAGTTGTTCGATTTTGCACCTGCGCTTTCTCTCATTTCTTGACATAGGCCTGGAGTGCAATGTGCTTTCCTCTTAGGACGGCCTTTGCCGCATCCCACAGAGTTTGGATTGTTGTATCTTCATTTTCATTCGTTTCCATGTATTTTTTTAATTTCTTTAATTGCCTGATGGGCCCATTCATTCTTTAGTAGGGTGTTCTTTAACCTCCATGTTTCTGGAGGTCTTCCAGACTTCTTCCTGTGATTGATTTCAAGTTTCGAAGCATTATGATCTGCAAGTGTGCATGGTATGATCTCAATTCTTTTATACTTGTTGAGGGCTCCTTTATGTCCCAGTATGTGATCTATCCTGGAGAATGTGCCATGCGCACTTGGGACGAAAGTGAATTCCTTGGCCTCAGGGTGCAGAGTTCTAAATAGATCTGTCAGATCCACCTGGTCCATTGTGTCATTCAAGTCCATTGTTTCTTGAGTGATTTTCTGTCTGGGTGATCTATCCGTTGCTGTCAGCGCAGTATTAAAGTCCCCTGCTGTTAGCACACTCTCACCTATAAGCTTGTTTCTGTTTGTGATTAATTGTTTTAAATGTTTAGGTGCTCCCACATTCGGTGCGTAGACATTTGTGATTGTTGGTTCTTCCTGGTGGATGGACCCTGTAATTATTGTATAATGCCCTTCTTCGTCCCCTGTTATTGTCTTTAATTTAAAGTCCAGTTTGTCCGTGATAAGTATAGCTACTCCGGCTTTCTTTTGACTTCCCGTAGCATGATCGATATTTCTCCATCCCCTTACTTTTAATCCGAAGGTATCTTCCAATCTAAAGTGCGTTTCTTGTAGACAGCAGATGGATGGATCTTGTTTTTGTTTTTGTTTTTGTTTTATCCATTCTTCCACCCTATGTCTTTGGATTGGAGCATTCAGCCCATTTACGTTCAGTGTTATTATCGAAATATGTGGGTTTAGAGTCATTGTGTCCTTTGCGGGTCCGTGCTTTGTGCTGGTGTCTCTGGTGTCTTTGTTCCTTGCAATACTTCCCTCAGAGAGTCCCCCCTCAGGATTTCTTGTAGGGCGGGCTTAGTGGTGACAAATTCTTTCAATTTCTGTTTTTTTGGAAAGATCTTTATGTCGCCTTCTATTTTGAATGACAGGCTTGCTGGATAGAGGATTCTTGGCTGCGTATTTTTTCTGTTCATCACATTGAAGATCTCCTGCCAGTCCTTTCTGGCCTGCCACGTTCCAGTAGATAGGTCTGTCACCACTCTGATAGGTTTCCCTTTGTACGTTAGGGCCCTTTTCTCCCTAGCTGCTCTCCAAATTCTCTCCTTGTCCTTACATTTTGCCATTTTCCCTATGACAGGTCGTGCAGAAGATCGATTCACATTACGTCTCGGGGGAGTTCTCTGTGCCTCCTGTATTTCAACGTTGACCTCCTTCCCCAGGTTGGGGAAGTCCTCAGCTATAATTTGTTCCAGGACTCCTTCAGCACCTTTCCCTCTCTCTTCCACTTCTGGGATTCCTATGACACGGATATTGTTGCCTTTGACTGTATCTCTGAGCTCTCGAGCTCTTCTTTCATGTTCCTGGATCAGTCGGTCTCTTTTTTGTCCGCTTCCTGTTTTTCTCTAACGGTGTCTTCTAAATCACTTATTCTCTCTTCTGCCTCTTCGACCCGTGCATTGGACACCTCCAGCTTCTTATGTATTTCATTTGTCGCATTGTTTAATTCATCATGCCAATTTTTGTTCTCCATGTCGGTCGTAGCCATAGTTACTTTGAGGTCCCCCGTGCTTTTGGCAAGCTCAGCGATTAATTTTACGATTATTGTTCTAAAATCTTGTTCAGTTATGCTGCTTCTATCTGTGTTTTGAGCAGTTCATTAGCTGTCAGATCTTCTTGGAGTTTCTTTGGAGGAGAGCTCTTTCGTTTCGTCATTTTGGTTAGCTTTTGTGTCTTGTCAGTTTTAAAGACTCGTTATGTACTCTGCACCTGTGAGCGCTGCTGTACCCAAGAAGACGCTTTGACTGCCCGGGGCCTATCCTTTCAGAAAGTGTTCTCTGAACGGTATCTCTTGGTTTCTCTTGTTGAGACCTTGGCTCTTTTATTTTCCTACTCGTAGTGGTGTTTGGGACTCCTCACCGTGTGTACTTTGGCTTGTTTCTTGAGGTAGCCCTGGAGAAGGAAACATACAGACAAACACACAGGGAACAGAGGGAAACAAACGTACAAACAAATTCAGCAATCACTCTAACCAAGAGGGAAAGCTCAAACGTAATGAGAAAAGACGGAGGAGGGAAGGCGAATGATAGAAAATAAAACTACATTAAAAAGTCAAAAAGAAGGAAAGAAAAGGAAGAATGAAGAAAACCGATAGACGAAGTTCGGTCTGAAGCATATAACCAGATTTGCCAGCTAGAGTTAAGTAGGCGGGTGTATGCAGTGCTTGTTGAAGAGCTAGAGAAAGAGAGAGGTGATAGGGTGGAGATGAGGCAAACTTGGAGATCGAATGGACAGGCGGAAGGGATAAGAAGCTTCTTTCAAAGAGCTAAAGGGTGGAATATGGTGGGAGAGGTGAGAGAAAGCAGGCGGTGTTATCTAGAGAAACGATCTAGTCTGATTACTCCTGAGAGGCCTTTTTATACCGCCCGTTAACAGTTCCGCTGGTCGCTGCTTCCCTGTTGCCGGGGCTTGAGTGGAGGTTGGGGGAAGTGCCGCAGCCTCATATCCGCCGGGGTCAAGCAGCGATACAACCCGAGTGCGTCTGGGGATCCTAGCAACTTCAGGTCCGCAGAGTCCGCCGCCGCCTCACCCCGCCGCAACCGCTCTACGGGCCGCCGCGCTTCAGCAGGCAACTTTTCGCTCACGCAGCCGCCGTTTCACCGGGCGCCGGCGCCACATCCCCGGGTCGCCGCCACTGCCGCTTCACCCGGCGCCGGGACCGCCTCCGCAGGCGTTGCTGCTGGTTCACCGGGCCGCCGCCGCCATGGATGGCGCCGGGCGCACGGCAGTTCACTTTCTCCTGGCGCCTTCTGAGACCAGGGCACCTAGTTTAAAGTCAGCCCCCCAGCCAGAGCTAAAACACACTGTCTTTATAAGCCGACGTGGTTTTCTTTTGTTTTCTTTTGTTTGTTCCTTGGTTCCTTTTTCTCTTCTCCAGCGGTGGTTCGATGAGCAATCTCAGCTTTTCTTTCCTTTCCCCTGGACTTGTGGCAGCTCGCCACCACTCGCCGGTTTATCACTCACGGCAGCTGCACGCAAGCCGGGTTCCCTCCCTTCCCTCCGTGTCTCTGGTCCCGTCCCGCTTTGATCTTCCCCAGGACGCACCCACGCACTTACGGGGTTTCCTTCCCAGTGTACTCTGTCTCTTTCTCTTCCCAAATTCCTGCGGCTCAGTGTCCTACGACTTCAGGCCTTCTCTGTTTGAGAGATGAGTGCAGGCGAAATGTACCGTGCTTCCTACTTGCTACTTCCATCTTGCCTCTTCCCCCTCTAAATGCATGTGTCTTCACACATTACTAACTTAGTGAAACAATACGATAACTGAATGCTGCATTCCACAGCGATGGGTCCCAGGGTCGAGCACCATGCACCTCCTTCGCTGGTCTCCGCATCTCTTTTCAGGCACTATGTACGTAACGAAAGATGACGGTAGTTGACTGAGGGGTGCTCCACAGTGTTCTTTCTCGGAGTTGAGTACATCACTCTGAGCTCACACTTCAGTGCACGTGTTTTCAAACATTACCAACTTAGGGAAACACTACGCTAACTGAATGCTGCAGTCCGCACAGTGTTGTTTCCCAGATTCGAGCACCCTGCACTTCCTTCTTTGGTCTCGGCATCTGCTTTCGGTCGCGATCTACCTAGTGAAAGATGACGGTAGTTGAATGAGGGGTTCGCCACAGTGTTCTTTCTCGGTGCGCAGTGTATCACACAGAGCTTAGACTTCCATGCATGTGTGTTCGTCATTACTAACTCAGCGAGACCATATGGGAACGGAATAACGGAATGCTGCATTCCGCACGCTGAGTTTTCCCCGAGTCGAGCACCCTGCCCTTCATTCCACGGTGTCAGCCCCCGTTTTCAAGCACAGCTTCCGGGGACATCAGTATGGTAGATGAGTGATGCCTTCCACACAGTGTTCTTTCCCAGAGTTCAGTAGATCACACTGAGCTTATACTTCCCTGCATGTGTTTTCACACAGTACTAACCTAGTGAAACAATGTGGGAACCGAATGCTGCTTTCCGCAGTGTTGGTTCCCAGAGTCGAGCACCCTGCACTTCCCTCATTGGTCTCGGCATCTGTTTTCAATCACTACCCACGTAGTCAAGCATGATGGCCGTTGTAGGATGCGTTCCACACAGTGTTTTCTTCACAGACTTGAGCCTACAGCCTTCGTCTTACGCTTCCAGTCCTGGGTTTTCACCCATTTCTAAACAGGGGAACAACATGGGAACTGAGACTTTCCCTCAGCGCCGTGTTTTCTCTGAGAGTTGAGCACACTGTTCTTCCACATCGGTCTCTGAATGGGTTTTCGATCGCTATCAGCCTAGTGAAGAGTGTCGGTGTTTGTATGATGGGTTCCCCACCGTGTTCGTTGAAAGAGTTTCGTATATCACACTGGGCTTATCCTTCACGGCACGCGTTTCCAAACGTTACTAATTGAAACAATATGGTAACTGAACGCTGCAGTCCGCACAGTGTTGTTTCCCAAACTCGAGCACCTGCAATTCTTTCATTGCTCTGTCTCCGCATCTCTTTTCAGTCACGATCTGCCTAGTGAGAGATGACGGTAGATGAATAAGCCGCTCCGACAGTGTTCTTTCTCGGAGTTACGTATATCACACTGAGCTCCTACTTAAATGCATGTGTTTTCTTTTTCCTTTCTCTCTTTTTTCTTTTCTACAAATAGTTTTTTGTCACCTTGGTTTCCATACAACACCCAGTGCTCATCCCCACAGGTTCCCTCCTCCATGCACATCTCCCCCCTTCCCCTCCCCATACCCATCAGTGCTCAGTTTGTTCTCCGTATTCAAGAGTCTGTCACGGTTTGCGCCTCCCCCTCACGCCCACTCTTTCCCCCTTCTTCTCCCCTGCGGTCCTCCGTTAAGTTCCTCCTCATCCTCCTATATGGGCAAGCCTATGATATCTGTCTTTCTCTGCCTGACTTTTTCGCTCAGCATAACACCCTCGAGGTCCATCCATGTCGCTCCACATGGCCAGGTTTCATTTTTTTCTCATTGCCATGTAGCATCCCACCGTATGCATAAACCCCATCTTCTCGATCCATTCGTCCGTTGATGGACACTTAGGCTCTTTCCCTGTTTTGGCTACTGTTGAGAGTGCTGCTCTGAACATTGGGGTACATGTGCTCCTGTGCATCGGCACTCCTGTATCCCTTGGGTAAATTCCTAGCAGTGCTGTTGCTGGGTCATAGGGGAGTTCTACTGTTAACTTCTTGAGGAACCTCCACACTGTTTTCCAGAGGGGCTGCACCAGTCTGCATTCCCACCAACGGTGTAGGAGGGTGCCCATTTCTCCACATCCTCGACAGCATCTCGCGTTCTCTGATTTGCTCATTTTAGCCACTCTGACTGGCGTGAGGCGGTATCTCAGTGTGGTTTTGATTTGTATTTCCCTGATGAGGAGGGATGCTGAGAATCGTTTCATGTGTCTGTTGGCCACGGGGATGTCCCCTTCGGAGAAGTGTGTGTTCCTGTCTTCTGCCCCTTTCTTCGCTGGGTTGTTTGTTTTTCGGGTGTGGAGTTTGGTGAGTTCCTTGTAGATTTTGGATATTAACCCTTTATCTGATATATCATTTGCAACTATCTTTTCCCATTCCGTTGGTTGCCTGTTAGTTTTATGGATTGTTTCCTTTGCGGTGCAGAAGCTTTCAATCCTGATGAGGTCCCAACAGTTTATTTGTGCTCTTGGTTCTTTTGCTTTCGGGGATGTGTCAAGTAAGAACTCGCTGCGGTGGAGGTCAAGGAGGTTGTTTCCTGCTTTCTCCTCTAGGGTTTTGATGGCTTCCTGTCTCACGTCCAGGAACGTCCTGAATCCATTTTGCGTTTATTTTTGTGTATGGTGTGAGAAAACGATCTAGTTTCATTCTTTTGCATGTTGCTGTCCACTTCTCCCAGCACCATCTGTTAAAAGAGGCTGTCTTTTCTCCATTGGACACTCTTTCCCGCTTTGTCAAAGATTAGTTGGCTGACCACTTTTGGGTCCACTTCTGAGTTCTCAGTTCTGTTCCATTGCTCAATGTGTCTGTTTATGTGCCAGTACCATACTGTCTTGATGAGGACAGCTTTGTAGTAGAGGCTAAAGTCTGGGATGGTCACACCTCCCGTTTTGGTTGTATTCTTTAGGATTACTTTGGCTCTTCGGGGTCTTTTGTGGTTCCATACGAAGTTTAGGATAGTTTGTTCCAGTTTTGATGGTATATCAATATGCTGGTGCAAATTTGATTGGGATTGCATTGAATGTGTAGATTGCTTTGGGTAGTAATAACATTTTAACTATATTTATTCTTCCAATCCATGAGCATGGAAAGTTTTTCCATTTCTTTGTGTCTTCTTCAATTTCCTTCCTAAGTTTTCTATAGTTTTCATCACACAGATCTCTTGTATCCTTGGGTAGGTTTATTCCTAGGTATTTTATGGGGTTTGTGTGTGTGTGTGTGTGTGTGTGTGTCCAGTTGTGAATGGGATCAGCTTCTTGATTTCTCTTTCTGTTGCTTCATTCTTGGTGTATAAGAATGCGACCGATTTCTGTACGTTGATTCAGTACCCTGCGACTTGGCTGAATTCGTGGATCCGTTCTAGTAGGCTTCTGGTGGAGTCTGTCGGGTTTTCTACGTAGAGCATCGTGTCATCTGCGAAAAGTGAGAGTTTGACTTCTTCTTTGCCGATTTTGATGCCTTTGATTTCCTTTTGTGGTCTGACGGCTGATGCTAGGACTTCCAGCACTATGTTATACAACAGTGGTGAGAGTGGACATCTCTGTCGTGTTCCTGATCTCAGGGGGAAAGCTCTCAGTTTTTCCCCGTGGAGGATGATGTTAGCTGAGGGCTTCTCATAGCAGGCTTTCATGATGTTTAAGTAAGTTCCTTCTATCCCGACTTTCTCGAGGGTGTTTATTAAGAAGGGATGCTGTATCTTGTCAGATGCCTTGTCTGCATCTATCGACGGGATCCTATGGTTTTCATCTTTTCTTTTGTTGATATGATGTATCACATCTGTTCCTTTGCGAATGTTGAACCAGCCCTGTAACCCAGGAATGACTCCCACTTGATCTTGGTGGATAATTCTTTTTATGTGCTGTTGGATTCGATTTGCAAGTATCTTGATGAGGACTTTTGCATCCGTATTCATCAAGGACATTGGCCTGTAATTCTTTTTTTTTTTTCTTTTCCCCTGGATCTCTGTCTGGCTTGGGAATCAGAGTGAGGCTGGCTTCATCAAATGAGTCTGGAAGTTTTCCTTCAATTACTAGTTTTTGGAATAGCTTGAGAAGAATTGGTATTAATTCCGTTTTTAAATATCTGGTAGAACTCTCCTGGGAAGCCATCGGGTCCAGGGCTTTTATTTGTTGGGAGATCTTTGATAACTGATTCGATTTCTTCACTAGTTACGGGTCTGTTCAGATGTTC
>JAESUZ010003078.1:0-31085 GCA_017311185.1 Proteles cristata cristata
ACTCGCTCTCTCTAAACTAAAAAAATAAAAATAAAAACAAAAAAGAATAAGACGAGATAATACCTACTTCCTGGCAGTTCCAAGAGTGGCTTGAGATACCATATGTAAAGTACCCAGCACAGCGCCCGGTGCTAAGTATTGATCGGGGACTAGAAGGGAAGTTGAAGTCAGGGACCACAGACCACACACTCTGACTTAGAAGTGAACTGGAAGACACTTGTGTCCTTCTACACAGAGGAAGCCTTGTTTTCAAACACTTGGATCTGAAGGCGTTTTGCACATTAAGCTGTCTTCCCGTCAGGAAGCTGCGGATATTTATTAGATTATCTCTCATGGCCCCGGGGATGAGCTGTCCTAGAAAGTCCAGTGATGTGGGAGCCTGGCCTCTGGAGGACCTAGATGTTTCTTCCCTAACAGTGAGGCCACCGAGTCATTTTCTCTCCTTTTCTCAGCAGCCTGTTTTGTCTCTGCCTTTATGATCTGACAGTAAAGGCAGAAAGAAAGACTGTCCCACCACTTCCTTCGAAGATGTCCCCAGCTCAGCGCACATCTGCCTCCGAGCCCAGCTCAGCTTCATGGAGGTCATGTGTCTGAGTTGCACAGCGGGCCGTGTTCAGCCCAGCTCGGCCTCTAATTGCGCAGTGACCCTTCTCTTCACTCGGGGGAAACTTCAGACCGGTCAGATTAGAAAATGTCTCATTCCCAGTACCCTCTCCCTCCAATATGCCCTGCCACGATCTGGGTCGCATGCTTGGTGTTTTGCATCATCTCCGCGGATTCCTTTCAAAGACGGCCCGAATTCCTAACGGGCCCATCAGCCTGCAGCTTACATTTCTATTCTGCATTCTTATTGTTCCCCACAGACTGCACAGAGCTTTCCAGAGCCTTGACCAGACTCTCTTCCTGCACAGCCCTCCCGTGGCATGCTACGCCAGAGCCCCTCTGACGTCTGCCGTCTCCTGTGGGAGGCGGGCCTGGGGTTTGTGGCTTGGGTTCAGTGCACACTCTGCCCAAGGGCGGTCTTACCTGCGGCGGGAAACAATATGGCTGCCGCCTTGGCTGATGTCTCTCACCCCAGTGATTGTTCCTCACGTATTTTTCCTAACCCTGTGTTTTAGTATCGAGAGTTCCCTCTGCTGCTCTTCTGTTTCCTTCTCTCTTGTGATTCAGTTAGGGCTTTTCCTTACTTAGCACGGCTCAAGCTGGGATCAGGGCTTCAAAGTCTTTTCACATCCGGTCACCTGAGGCCCCACCAGCCTGTGCTGTGGCAGCCGGCAGGAAGTCACCTTGCTTGGCAAACAGGGTCATCTCACTAATGCATACAGCATCGGGCTTACGTGTTCTGTGTAGTGGTAGTAGTAATGGGTTATACACTAATGATGGGACTCAGACTCTGTATTGACACAGTGCCAAGGACCCTAGAATACTTCGTAAACCCCTGAGTGTATCAAAAGGCACATGATCGTTGATGGTAGGCACAAGTCCTCATTTTGTAAGTGCAGACGCTGAGGCATAAAGTGGCTCTCTCGCTGAGAGAGCATGCTGCAGATCGAGTGGAGTCTCCATCGGAATTAGAGCACCGACCCCCTAAGATAGCCTAAACCTTTGTTTCTATCTGAGCTCCGAGGGATAGGGGCTGTCTCCTTCATCTTTGCAGCCCCAGAGACTTGTCCTGTGCTCACACACTGGTGGGAGGGAGAAAAACACGGGCTTGACATCCACCAACCCGCCTGTGAGCTCTACCAGTTCTGCTGCCTCCCCCCGCCATGTGATCCTCGTAAATGGACTCGACCTCTCTGAGCCCTCGTTTGGATGTTTGATGTTTCCTCCATTATTCATAAGCAAGAAATTCTGGTTCTCGAACCGTCCGGAAGTAGAGCGTGTTCTGAGGTCATTCCGTTCTGTGCTCCGTGTGGGACGGGGAAGTGAAGAGGTAGCCTCCTTCCCTAATCGTGGCCGTAGGAATCGACACTTGGAATAACTGGAAACTCTAAGCGCAACTTTTTCCCCAGTGGCTCTGCCCCAGGCTGGCCTTTCACAGCTGGCTTCGGGCTCCGTGGAATCCTTCGAACTGGCCTCCCCAGAGAGCTGGTGCCTCATCCAGAAATATCAGCTAAAATGGAAAAAGTTAACAGGGCTTTAAAGTCATCTCGTTACACTCTCCACATGTGGAAACCATGTGGACCCACAGAGCGGCGACTGTGTGTACGGTCCCTACTTGGTAGCTGTGACCCGCCTCACCAGGAGGACGGGTGCTAGAAGAATTGGAATGTGGAGACCTGGGCGTCTAGAGATAACCAGAACGGGTCATGGACAACGTCGGCCATGCCACCATGCCACCTCTGAGTTTCTAACGACCCACTGACGCCGTGGCCCAGAGCTCTGCTCTTTTTCTCAAGCGTCGTCCAGTCATTGAGGATCTCGGAAGGTGTTCAAGGGGCTCCTGGATGGCTCAGCTGGTTAAGCATCTGACTCTCGGTACCGGCTCCGGTCGTGATCTCAACGGTTCGTGAGATCAAGCCCCGCATAGGGCTCCACCCCGACAGTGCAGAGCCTGCTTGGGATTCTCTCTCTCTCTCTCTCTCTCTCTCTCTCTGCGCCCCTCCCCCTGCCAGATAAATACATAAAATAAACTTTAAAAAAAAGAATCTCAGAAGGCGCTCAAGTGCGCACCCCAGGGCTTGCCGGGTAATGAGCCGAAGCCAGACACAACCAAGTGGATCACAAATGTGTCTTCACTGCCATCCCTCCCTCCCAGCCCTGGTCACGCAGCCTGGCCCCTTCACCTTGGTTGCAAGACGGGGAAGCCGCGTTAGCTCTTCAGCAAAACACAGCTGCCGCGGTGCCCTTTACCTCCACAGACGGTGGAAATAAAACCGATGGGCGTCATCCCCTGCGGCAGGGAGATGGATGGCTTCTGTAGTTTTCAAGCCATTTGTCATTTTTGAGAGAGGGAGCAAAGCCCCCATCAAATGGCACGTCTCTAAGGACTCCCACCTAGCTAGGCATTGGGAAGCATGCCTGGGGGTCGTGATCGTCTCTCAAGAGGAGCCAGAGAAATTGCCCTGCCTCCCTCTTCCTCCACAAACATGTCCCCGAGTTGGTGTGGGGAAGGAAATGGTGGCTTGCCCAAGTATCAAAGGGAACGCAGAATTTATGGAGGCTTTAGGAAAACACTCTGGCACTGTGAGCCGGGACTTTAAAGTAAGGAGGCTGCCTTTTTAACAAGCGGAGAAACACTTAAAAGCCAGAATTAGCATTGCCCTTTAGGGCAGTCACCCTGGAAGGCTGTGCACGGAGTCTAACAATGCGGCCATAGAAAGTTCTTCCTTGGAATTGCCTTCACAGCCTTCGTGAGAGCATTTCCTCCGGGCAGGGGGGGGGGAGAGGGGGGAGGAGGGGAGGGAGAGCGCGAACCTTCGTCCTTTGACCATGGATCGGAGTCTTGGCAAGCACCCAATGTCGTTTGGAGAAGAGCAAAGTAGGGGGGATTCGGGTAGACAAGTCAGGAGGCTAACATTTTTGATCAGGGGCACAGCATGACCCCGAAGTCAGGACATACTTTTTCTGTACGATTCACAGGCCTCTCCGAAATATTTTGAAAGGATGGGTAGGATTTGGCAGAGGGTGACCTGTAGCCATGAGACGGGGAGGGCGCCATTTATGGGTGACTGGGGAGACAGTGTGCGGGGGGTAAATGCACGCAATGGCTGACTCATTCCCAGTACCCTAAGAGTCCAGCCTTTCTGAACTGCTCCGCTTGGCCCCTCTGCCTTCCATTCGGGCTATTTTTAGAACTGGGGCTCTCCTTTATGCCCCGCCCCCCTGCCCCACACCCACGTCTTACAACGTGTGGAGATTATGGTGTGTTATATAACTGAGGAGGGTATGACAAATCTCACCCCATCGGTGTCCTGGGGGGCAGGAGGGGAGCTGTGCACAGAATTGTGGAGCAGACAGGAGGACTGGATGCTAATTCCTCCCCAACACGCACCCGGCTAGTGACCTGCCTCCCTTTCTGAGTCTGACTTGTGTGAACGTTTCAGGGGCTCTTGCCAGCCTTTCACGCTTTGTAAATTTGTGTTTATATCAAACTGGTAGGTCCTTGCGGTTAAAAAAAATAATAATTCTAAAAAGCTTATTCCGACAACCGTAGCTTTCAGCCACATCCTTCCCCGCCTCCCAGACGCATCCACAGAAGCAGCCTCTTTCAGTCCTTCTAGCCATTTCTATAGATGTTTGTTCATTTGTTTGTTTAAAAATTTTGTTAGTTAACGTACCGTGTCATATTGGTTTCAAAAGTAGAATTTAGCAATTCATCCCGTACATACAACACCCAGTGCTCATCACGGCGAGTGCTCTCCTTGATACCCATCCCCCGTCTAGCCCGCCCCCCACCCACCTCCCTCTATAAACCCTCAGCTTGTTCTCTGTCGTTGAATCTCTTGTGATTTGTTTCCCTCTCTTTTCCCCCCTCTTAGCGTATGTTCACCTGTTTCATTTCTTAAATTCCACAAAGGAGTGAAATCATCTGGTATTTGTCTTTCTCTGATCGACTTATTTTACTTTGCATAATCCTCCCTGGCTCCATCCACATCATTGCAAATGACAAGATTTCATTCTTTTTGATGGCTGCGTAATATTCTGCCAACCTTTAAATGACACGCACGTACTCCTATTTCCGTGTTACTCGTTTTTAGATGCTACTGCTAACTTCCTGCTATGATGCTTGAGAATTTAACATAGGATTGATTCCCATTATTGGTCTTTCCGGATACTCTTAGGATTTCCTCTTCGGGACTCTGGGTGTATGTATGTGTGGCTGTGTATAGATTCACTGTGCTCAATACTTTATAGGCTCTTCTTGTCTGGAGGCTCTGTCCTTTAGGTCTGGGAAACTTTCCATTAATTTTTAGTAATTTCCTCCCTTCCGTTTTCATTTTTCTCTTGTGAGAACTCCTGTCATTAAAATTTTGGATGTCCTGGATTTGGATCTCTCCTTTCCCAGATTTTCTCTTTTGTCTTTATGATAGGCTTACTAAGTAAGGGATTTTCCTCGACAGATATTCTGCCTCTTCCAGTGTGTCTGTTTACTACCAGCAGATTTTTTTATTCCAGGAGCCCATTTCATCTGAATGTTCCTTTTTGTAGCTTTCTGTTCTTTTTTCATGGGTATACTGCATCCTCCTTTCTCACCTCTTGCCCTCCGCAACGTCAATGTCTTTGTTTTTCTGATTTCTTTTTTTCCCCCTGTTGCTGTTTTGGCTTCCATTCTTAATGCTGGAAGTTTCTTTTTCTTTTTAAATTTTTTTTTTTACATTTTTAAATTTATTTTTGAGAGACAGTGAGACAGAGCATGAACTGGGGAGGGGCAGAGAGAGAAGGAGACACAGAATCCGAAACAGACTCCAGGCTCTGAGCAAGCGTTCAGCACAGAGCCTGACGCGGGGCTCAAACCCACGAACCATGAGATCATGACCTGAGCCGAAGTCGGACGCTCAACCGACTGAGCCACCCAGGTGCCCTGTTTTTAATTTTTTTTAAGTTATTCATTTTGAGAGAGAGACAAAGAGAGCAAGCGGGGGAGGGGCATAGAGAGGGGGGGGGTGAGAAAGAATCCCAAGCAGGCTCTGCGCCATCAGCACAGAACCCGATGCGGGGCTCGAACTCCCGAAACGCAAATCTGTGACCTGAGCTGAAACCAAGAGTTGGACGCTTAACCGACTCAGCCACCCAGGTGCCCCGATGCTAGAAGCTTTTTGAGGATCTTGTGGATTGGTGGGTTTCCCTGCCCAAATCCATCTCCTACCCCTCATTTTCATTAGGTAATCCCCAGAAGCTGGACTCTGGAGATCTTCTGAGACCATTCAGAGGATCAGGAGAGGAATCCTACCTTCTTCTGCTGGGATAGGAGGGAGGGTGGAATGAGGGAAAGGAGGGTCACTGACGCATGGCTATAGGGATCCTCAAAATGGGAAAGGGGAAGGAAGGGGGCCGAGTTACACCCTCAGGTTCCGTGTGTGATGCTCTCCTCTGCCCTCGATTATGCTTCAGTTCCCCCAGACCGAAGCTTCTTTTTTTTTTTTTTTTGAATTTTTTAAAATTTTTTTTTATTTCTAGGAGAGAGAGAGACAGCGTGAGCAGGGGAGGGTCAGAGAGAGAGGGAGTCACAGACTGAAACAGGCTCCAGGCTCTGAGCTGGCAGTCAGCACATAGCCCGATGCGGGGCTCGAACCCACAAACTGCGAGATCATGACCTAAGCGAAAGTCGGACACTTAACCGACTAAGCCACCCAGGTGCCCCCCAGACCGAAGCTTCTTAAGTTGGATTGCTCTGGAAGAGGACAGTGTAGAAAAAGATACTTGGGGTTCGAGGTGCCCTGGCTGTGTTCAAGGGCTTTGAAACTGCCCTTACTTTCAGTGCCACCCAATGTTCCTGCCTCAGTTGGCATCTGGAGCCTGCAGTCGCTGAGCGCCTCAGGAGTCTTGTGGGCCACACCGGCTGATCTCTTAAGAGGCCCCCTCATTTTGGTGACCTTTTGGTGAGAAAGGGAGACACATGTTTGTGACCAATCCATCACGATTAACTGCAACTCTGTCCACTTCCAACGGCGAAGAATTCTTCCAAGAAGCATTGGCTCGTTTTATCCCTTTTAATTGAAAGATGTTTTGTTCTTTTCTCCCTTGCCCCTCTTGCTGGGAGTTCCGTGTCCATTGAGATCCTCTAAGACAGAACTGAAAAGAAAAACTTTGGCGTGTTATACCCCATTAGCTCAACTCTTTGAAGCCTGGCCCTGGGTCTTTGGAAAGATTACATCTCTCAAACATTTTTCCTCAGAAAAATGTCAGACATCACTTCTAAGCTGTGTACGCTTCCACTTCCAGCTTTTGAGCCTTCCTGAATATCATTTGATTCACGAATGTCCTTTCCCAATAGCCTTTGAAATGGGTGAGTGGTTAGATGTGTCGAGTCTGACCTATCAGCTGGGTGCCTATGGGTAGCAGGTAGGGATGAATAAATCGAAGACTTCCTAGTAACAAACTATGATGACAGGAATTCCCATGACGATTCCAGAAATCTTTCTAGAAGTTTCAACTGCCATCATCCAGGGCAAATGCAGATTCGGGTAGGGGAAACTCAGGGAAGAGAAACTTCAGGAGGGCCTTTCTGAATAAGCAACATTTGAATTGAGACTTTCAGACAAAGGGACCTTTGCCTTTCTGATGCAAATGCCTTGCATTTCTTGCGGGGTGGGGGGCGGGGAGAACCTTGGCCTGCTCAGAGAACAGGAAGAAGGCTAGTGCACCTGAAATGTTGTGGACAGAGATGGAATTTTCAGGTGAGATCAGAGAGGTCAGTGATGGCCGGATGATGTACGGTGTTAGAATCCTTGATAAGGAGTTCAGCTCGTGTTCTAAGTGGATTGGGAAGCCATTGGAGAATTCTGAGGAAGAAAGTTATTGACCTGGTCCACGTTTTTAAAAGCTCATCCTGACAGAGGCTGTGTCTGCATCATGGTCAGAGTAGAAGCAGTAAGATCAAGCTTTGAAGCTATTGTTATGACTCAGGTAAGAGTTGATGGTGGCTTGAAATTAGTGAGTGGGAGATGAGATGGAGGAAAGGACTTGTGATCTGCTAGGTGACAGAACCCTCAGGACTGGTTAGTGGATTGTATGTGGGGGGTGAAGTGTAATGTGATCCTAGATTTGTCTGGTAATCTTTTCACTGGTTTCCAAATTACTGGGGTATCCCACTTCTGAAACCTCTAGGATTAAATAAATGTCTCCTGTAATTGACGTAATGGGAATTTACCGACAATTACATTCTGTACTATAGAAACAGAGGAACTTACTTCATTGGTGATCTCATCCAATGGCTCAATCTGGTGGCTTAAAAAAATTTTTTTTAATGTTTATTTTGTTTGAGAGAGAGAGAGCACAAGTCGGGGAGGGACAGAGAGAGAGGGAGACACAGAATCTGAAGCAGGCTCCAGGCCCTGAGCTGTCAGCCTCTCAGAGCCCGACGTGGGGCTCAAACTCATGAACTGTGAGGTCATGACCTGAGCCAAAGTCGAACACTTAACCAACTGAGCCCCCCCAGGCGCCCCTCAATCTGGTGGCATTGAATACCATCTATATGCTAATGGCTGCCACATTTTTATCTTCAACTCGAACCTCTTGCCTGAATTTCAAGCTCCTAGATCCCACTGCTCACTTCCCGTCAAAGTATAACATATGCAGGTAAGACTTCCGGTTGTCTTCTCCCGACCTGTAGCCTCGGCAGCCCTTCCAATCAGTTAGGACAGCTGTATTTTTCCAGTTGGTCCAGAAAAAAACCCTTGGAGTTGTCCTGAGTCCATTCATTCCCTCTGTCTCTGCCTGTGTCTTTCCCTGTCACTATATACAATCCTTCAGGAACCCTGCACTCAGAGTATTAAGAACTGACCACTCCTCGCTGTTCTCCACCCCCTCCCTTACCGCCACCCTTGATCCCTCCTCTGGATGACTGTAAATGACTGCTAACTGCCCTCACCACTTTGGCCCTGGCCCTGCATCCTCGTCTCAATATATCAGTGGGAACGATCTTTAGGAAATATAAGTTAGGTCCCATAACAGCCCTGTGTACAGAATGCCGCAGTGGCCCTTAGTTCTCTTCAGTAGGAAAGTGAAAGGCTCTAGATGATCTCATTCTCTGACCTCAGCTCCTACTCAGAGTATCAGGGAATACTTTTCCTCCAGGCTCCATGCTAAAGGGAAGTTTCTTACAAAACATCTTTAATTGATTGAGTTTTCGTTCCTCTCCCAGAGCACACACAAATAAAAGACATAATGGTCCCGCGTTTTGGCTACAAATATTTCCATAAACAGAGCATGTCCTTTCAAGGAGTTCAAATGACGAGCGAGCCAAAATCCAGACGATAAACAGTGGTAGGGGCAGCATACTGGCGTTGCATCCCTGAATCCTCGGCCAAAGAAAATGTACACAAACGAACAACCGAATTCCCTTTCCCCTCTTCTGATCGCTGTTTATTCTACTTTGTTTAGATTGATGACTCTGTGTGACTTCATCTTGTAACACTGAACTTAGTACTGCTAATTTTTATTAGGTTATAAATACGAGCTATTATTTTCTTTAATCCTGAGGGGGGGAAGAGTCCTTTGGCTGGTTATGAGTATGCTGTTTTCCTACGTTTATCACCACCAAGTTTTCTGATAATTAATTAGCCCCCATTCATCCTTACAACAGTATCTCGTGCATCTCACTTGCTGGTGGGAGGGGCGTGTTGAGTTGGAGGTCCTGAAGGTGTCTGAAACAATACCTTTGTCTTTTCCTTCAAAAAATGATGGGACACGGCCAGTGTGTGTTTTTCAGCCTCAAAAATGGGCAGAATGTGGGACGCCGGGGTGGTTCAGTCGGTTGAGTGTCCGGCTCTTGATTTCGGCCCCAGGCCACGATCCCAGGGTCCTGTGATCAAGCCCCACGTCGAGCTTGGTGCTGACCAAGCCTGCTTCAGATTCCCTCTCTCCCTCTCCCTCTGTTTCTCTGTCTCTCTCTGTGTGTAAAATTTTTAAAAAATGGCAGAATGTGGTCAAATTCAGAATAGGTGGCATTGAGGTATTCTACTGAGAAGTGTTTTGCTTGTATTTAGGTCATTCTAACAATTGTGTTGAAATTACTAGGTCTTAATGGCCAAAAGTCTATTATGGTTAAGGTCACAGTTATGCCAATGTTTTCTTTTAAGTGAAAGTGGGCTTACTTAATGTTTTCTCTTATAAATTTAAAACAATTCAGAGGATACAGAAAAGTCTGAAGAAAACAGCAAAAAATCAGTCTCTCTTCCCAGAAATAGCTGTTTTTAATACTTCAGGTACTGTTGCTGGGCTTTTTCTGTGCCTTTTTATATAAATAAAAACCTCGAGTAAGATCATAACTCTACATACTGTTTTATAACCTCCTTTCTGCTCAACAATATATCATGAACATATTTCCATGACAGTATATGTGGATCTAAATAAACCCTTTTTAATGGCTAGATAATAAATGATAAAGATACCTTTTATCTTTCCTAAAGATATCTTAGTAGACAAAATGAATCTAGGCTCCCTTTTAAAATTTAAAAGGCATGCAATCTGAGAAATACAAGGAGATTTTATTTTACTGACTTATAGGATCAACCATATGAAATTAAAGGGACCTTCCAATACTCTGAACAAAATGGTCTCAGTTACTGAATAAACTCCTTTCTTTCTGTGGGAGCTGCCACAGATATTTATTGAGCCCCTGCTAAGTGCCAGCATTAATCTAGGTGTGGGTACACATCGGTGAAGTAGCTGTGTGGGATCTCTGCTCGTAACGAGTTCACAGTCTCATAGAAAAATAGAAAAACAAGAAACAAGAAAAAAAATAAAGAACCTAGTAAGATACTGAAACATCCTGACATTACGCTTTCGTGGTACCATTTAAGGTGCAGTTTTTGGTCCTGAATTCTGCAGATCGAGGCAAATTATATACTACAATTCTATTTTCAGGTTCGAAGATGGCGAAAAACAAATAAATTATGAGTTATTCTTCAATGCGCTGAACTGGAGAATGAATCCAATGCCCGAGTTGGAAGGAGTATCATTCACTAAAGAGGTAAAATCAATCAACCCCTATTTTAAAAAAATTTTTTTTAATGTTGGTTTATTTTTGAGAGGGAGACAAGAGCATGAGCGGGGGAGGGGCAGAGGGAGAGGGAGACACAGAATCTGAAACAGGCTCCAGGCTCTGAGCTGTCAGCACAGAGCCCGATGCGGGGCTAGAACTTGTAACGGCAAGATCATGACCCAGGCTGAAGTCGGACGCTCAACCAACTGAGCTACCCAGATGCCCCAATCAACCCCTGTTTTAGATACCAGCCATGGCTTACCTCCCTTGCATTCTTTAATAGCCTTTATCTTAACCATTCTGTTTCCACATAAAGCGTTAACATCCGTGCTTTTGGAAAAAGCGCTTATGTATTCCTGAGTATTTGCGGTGAAGGCTAATCACTTTCCATGCAAAGCGAACATCTGCGCTCTCCGAGCATGCCTTTTCTTACGCAGCTGAATTTGTGTTAACTCCAGTCGCATCCAATTATATGGAAAATAGGATAATAGGTTACAGTTATAAATAGATATAAACACTGTTACCAAGGGATTCTGCTAACATCATCACGAGCCACGAGAGCAAATCTCAAATGGTGCACATGTCAAGAATCCCGAGTGTATCTGTGGCTGGGGATACAGGTTGGCCGTGGGTGACACGGGAGAGTCTGGGGATGCACGTGTCACATTGGAGCCACACGTACCATAAAAATTCAGTAGACAGATGCTTGGTGAGGGAACACAAAGTTCCCGCGATCTGATGGTGCTCTTAACATCGTGGGATTGTCCCAATTCCCTGAGATCTCTTCAGACCGATTGTCTTCAAGGAGCGGGTGGGTGGATGGTTGTTTGTTTATATTTTACCATGCTCCAAAAATTGAGTTTCTTGGGAAAGTCCCTTGATAAAGCAAAGGTCCCATGGCTTCTCCCAGAAAGGAGGCTATTAGTCCTCCGTGTCTCTGCTGACTGGCTCATGCTGGCCTGAACTGGCCTAGGGCCCTGGGGAGTTCCCTCAGGCACCGCTGCTCTTCTAGAGCCACCCGACCAGCAGCCTTAGAACCTTCCGGATGGTGGCCTTTGGAGTCATGCATAGCTAGGGCCGAATTCTGGCTCTGCCACTTGGCTTAGCAGAGCGGCTTTCAGTCACTTAACTCATTCGCTTAGAAATCTAATTCTCCAGGGTGCCTGGGTGGCTCGGTCGGTTAAGTGTCCGACTTCGGCTCAGGTCATGATCTCACAGTTTGTGGGTTCGAGCCCCGTGTCGGGATCTGTGCTGACGACCAGCTCAGAGCCTGGAGCCTGCTTTTGATTCTGTGTCTCCGTCTCTCTCTCTGACCCACCCCCGCTCACTCTCTGTCTCTCTCTCTCAAAATAAAATAAAGACATAAAAAAAAAATCTAATTCGCCGGAAAGTCGTGAGTTGGTATCCACTCTGAGCAGGTTATATGCTCAGTGCTGGTGTCTGGAGGAAAGGTCATCATTGCTGCCTTTGGGGGGCCCCACTGCTGATGGGGGGATTCAACACACACAGGATTTGGGAGTATGGTGTGATACAGCCTGCATGGAATGGAAGGGGTCCAGGAGGAAGCCGCCCAGAAATTAGACTAGGGGTGGGGGGTGGGGCGCCCGCGTGGCTCAGTCGGTTAAGCGTTCGACTCTTGATTTCGGTGCAGATCCTAGTCTCACGGGGTTTGTGAGTTCAAGCCCTGCATCGGGCTGTGCACTGACAGCGCAGAACCTGCTTGGGATTCTTTCTCTCTCTCCTCTCTCTGCTCCTGCCCTGCTTGTATGGGCGTGCTGTCTCTCACTCTCCTCTCTCAGAAAAAAATAAACTTAAAAAAAATGCTTAAACAAAACAGAAATTAGACTGGCGTTGGGGTGGGGGGTGGGGTGGCCAGGAAGTCTTCTCAGGGGAGGTGACTTTGAAGGATGAGTGGTACGAGTGAGCGAGAGAGGAACGTGGCATGGTATGGAAAAGGCATTCCTAGCAGGGGCTCTGGGACAGGGAGGACAGCATGGCGCCTGCACAAACCCCGAAGGAACGGGCGTAACTGGCATGAAGGCCCGAAGGCATGAGGAGGCGGCGGCTCGAGGTACCCGTGAGGCTGAGGTTTGAATATTGTCCCGCAAGCTCTGGACACCGTGCACAGATTTCAAGGAAGAGAGCGACACGGTCACGTGTTTCCCTTTAAAGGGAGCTTTGCTCTGGCTGGATGGTGGGCAGGTTGGAGAGGGGACACGGCAGGTGTCCATTGTTGCCATGGCAACCCCAAACACATAGGGCATCTCCTGTGTGCCGAACACGAAGTCGGAAAGATCTGTTAGCTCCTTTAATCCTCCTAACAACCCGAGGAGGTAGGTGACTCTTGCGATCCCCATTTCGGAGACGAGGAGGTTAGAAAAACAGCAAGTGCCCGTTCCACTGTGACAAAGAAAAAACCGTCTTTTTTAATAATACTTATTATTGAGGATCTTGCATTTAATTCGCTACAACCCAAGACGCCGTCACCAAAACAGATCGGGACTGTCCTTTGGTAACCTTCTCATTCTTATCCACGCACGTACTTAAAAATGAGAGATGGCGTTTACAGTCTCCCTTTTCCTTCCATGTTACGGTGTTCTGTGCTGGCTGGGTGGCACCCATTTGTCCCGTTAGAGGACTTTTCTCCGGCCCCCCTCTCCCCTGCTCTGAGTCCCGGGCAGCTGACCTTTACGGGCTGCATCAACGGGTCCGCTAGCCCTCTGTTCCCCCCCACCCCCCCGCCCTGCCTCCGTTGGGTTGGCCAGGGGCATGCAGCAGCCTGAGAAAGGCGGGTGGGAGGGGAGAGAAATCCTCTCCCTCCCTGCCATTTCCCATGGACTAACCGCCTCCTCGAGTCTCGAGTCTCGAGTTCTAGTTATAGTCCCCACCCTCAGGACCCATTACCACCCCTTGAGCCCTGGGTGGGGGTAACAGCTCCCCTCCGCCATTGATACTGGAGGATCCCCTGTGGCTCTTCCTGAGCACCTCCCGCAACTGGGTAAGCAGTCACTGTCCTAAATGCCCCTCAACTTCCCCACGCTGCTCATGCTGTCTCTCCCCTGCGGCGTCCTGCATGCCGTGATGGCACGCGCTTTTCGTGCTAGTTGGCGACTGCCTTTGTTCGTTTCCTTACTTCCTATCTGTCTCCTGTTGCACCCAGCCCACCGCCCAAATGTTCACCTGCATGTTGAGGGCTTCGTCACTTATTGTACAAAAATGTGATCCTAGGGGCGCCTGGGCGGCATGGTCAGTTGAGCATCCAGTTCTTGATCTCGGCTCAGGTCACGATCTCACTGTTCAGGAGTCCAAGCCCCACATCCGGCTGTGCGCTGAGGGCGTAGATCCTGCTTGGCATTCTGTCTCTCCTTCTCTCTGCCCCTCCCTGCTTGTGCGTGCTCTTTCTCTCTCTCTCTCTCTCAAAATAAAAAAGTAAACTTAAAAAAATTTTTTTAATATCGAATTCTACCACATGCATTTATCTGTGGTGTTTCTCTTACTTCACAGTTCGTCATGGCAACCACTCAAGTTTAATACGTATAGGCCTGAGCCATTCCTTACTAGCTGTAGTATGGATACAGAATCATTTATTCATCCATTTTTCTGCTGATAGGCATTCAAGCCACTTTTACATTTTTGCCTCTGACATCGTGGTAGTGTATCACTTTAATTTTTATTTTCCCGCTGAGCTTGAATGAAATTTAATGATCTTTGGGCACGCCGACTAAGAAAGACTTTTTTCATAGCAACCCAGCACGCACGTACACAGTGGAACCAAAGTTTCGTGAAACAGTACTGTTTTAACTACGTGTCCCACAACGGGAGCCTGTCTTTTGGTCTCTTTTCCTCCCTTTCTCTCTTCCCTCTTTCCCTGTTCTTGCCTCTCTCCCCCGCCAGCCCTCTTCTTTCTCTCTTTTGAACATAGTTTGTGACCCATTAAATTGATTTAAGGGCCCACGAAGGATGACCAGCCACACTGTAAGGAGCCACTAGGTCAGATGGGTGACTTTGTGCAAGTTACTCAACCTGTCCCACGGCAAGAGCTTAAATATTTAGCTATTGGTATAATTCATAAAATGCAGAGGTCTTGGGGCACCCAGGTGGCTCAGTCGGTTGAGCATCTGACTTCGGCTCAGATCTTGATCTGGTAGTTCATGAGTTCAAGCCCTGCGTCGGGCTCTATGCTGACAACTCAGAGCCCGGCGCCTGTTTCGGATTCTGGGTCTCCTGCTCTCTCTGCCCCTCCCCTGCTCATTCTTGGTCTCTCTCTCTCTCTTTCTCTCAAAAATAAATAACAATTTTTTAAAAATTAAAATGGAGAGGTCTTACTCCCTCGGTGAAGGGGCCATACCTTGAGCAGTCAGCTTCCAAGGCTATGGTCAGTGACTCTACCCTTAAAGGTGGAAGAACAGGACAGGAATGTATCATCAGAAAAGGGCCCATGCGTCAGCAGTGGGCTCGCCCAGTTGTTACTCCTATACAGCGAGACTTTACTCTCTGGGCCTCTTATCAGCTCTGCTGACCAAGCCTAGGAGCAGTTCCGTCTGTGGGAGGCATTTGCAAGGGGCCATTTCTTTTCTGACAGTTGCATTCATACTGTGTACGAAACGGTACCGCTTTAACTTCATCATGAGAACGTAACTAGATCCCAGAGTCCACAGCACTCTGGTATTCCTAAGCTTGTTATTGTTTCGTAAAGAGGACATAAGATAGCTTGGGAATATTACCAGCGAGTCTGCAATCTCGTGTGAAAATATTTAGCGGGAATGGGTTGAGCACATTATCGCAGAGTTGCTACAGTACGAACAGTAGTGCAAAGTACAGTACCTTCTGAACCGTGTAAGTGTGCTGAAATGTTACTATCCCATAATGCCCTGGGAGTATCCCATAATGCCCTGAGATGCTCCCGTCAGAGCCTGTCACAGGTTGGGTTCCCAAGAAGCGGGTGGAGTTTAAAGTGCAGGATATTTATTTGGGAGTATCCTTGGGATCAGTACATATGGAACGGAGAGGAAGGAGTGGACGGAGGGAGCAGTTGAGGCAGCTCTGGAGCTAGAATGGCCTTTGAGACCCATCCTGAGTTGGGCCACAATAGCTTGGCCTTTGTCCCTGTGGGTTCCTTTAGGAAGGGGACTGATCTTGGGTAACGTGACTCCTTACAGCCAAGATAGGTCTTTAGCCGAGGCCACTGCTGCTGGGGACTCTCAGCAGCTGGGCCACCAAGTCCTTCCCCAAGGAGGTCCCGGATGGTACATCATAGCTTGCCAGCCAGCTATTCTTGAAGCTCTTGTTTTTCTGTCTTTATAAAAAATAATGGGCATACACTGTTGTATTCATTTCAGGCGTACAACATAGTGATTCGATACTGATACCCATAGCAAAATGGTCACCTAGTTAGTTACCAGCTATCTGTCACCGTACAATGGTATTGGCTATGTTCCCTCTGCTGTACATTACATCCCTGTCTTAGTTATTTTATAACGGGAAGATGGTACCGCTTCATTCCCTTCACCAATTTCATCCATCCCCTCTGTCATCCCCCTCCTTGGCGGCCATCAGTTTGTTCTCTGTAGCTATGAGTGTTTCTGTTGAGTTCATTTGGTTAGTTCTTTAGATTCCACATATAAGTGAAGTCGTGACAGTATTCATTGTCCTCTCTCTGAGTGACTTCACTTAATGTGATGCCCTTGAGGTCCATCCGTGGTGTCATGCATGGCAAGATTTCCATGCTCAACCGACAAAGCCACCCGGGCACCCCACCCCTCTTGTCTTTTTTATAAAAGCCATTCTGACAGGTGGCAGTTGATATCTCACTGTGGTTTGGATTCGTATTTCCCACGTGATGAGTGATGTTGAGCATCTTTCCATGTTCCTGTTGGCCATCTGCAGGTCTTCTTTAGAAAAATGTTTATTCGTGTCGTCTGCCCATTTTTTTTTTTAGTTTATTTATTTTTGAGAGAGAGAATGTTCGAGTAGGGAAGAGGCAGAAAGAGAGGGAGAATCTCCAGCATGCTCCTTGCTGTCGGCACAGAGCCCCACTCAGGGCTGAACCCAGAAAGCTCTGAGATCATGATCCTGTTGACTGATGGGATGGGTGGATGGGGTAGGGCTTTGGGCCTCCTCCCCAGCCTGCCCTGATTGAACTGCGGTGTGTGGAGTGAGCAGGGAGGGGCCGAAAAAGAGGAACAGGACCAGTGGTTCTGGCCAACCAGGGGCTGAGCAGGAAGGTGGTCTGGGACAGGGGGTGGGAAAGGCAGGGCCTCAGGAAGTTCCAACAGGGCCTCTCTCCAAAGCAGAGCACAGTGACGGGGAGCCCTGAAGCTAGCACTGTCCAGCAGTCAGGGGAAGCCAGTGGGCGGCAGGCTTAAACTACCAAGCCTTTAGTCCGCCCGGGGGCCAGAGCTGGTGGTGTCCCCGTACCAGTGAGGTTCCTCTATGAAACCTACACAGCACGCTCAGAGGAGCCAGGGATGCAGATTTAATGAAGGGACTGTTGACGGAGGAGTGGCTAGGGTGACAGGAACCAATCAGGGCACCGGAGTACCCAGGGGACTAGCAAGAGCGGGAAACTTCATCATCCCTAGGTCTGAAGAAACAGAGAAGAGCCAGTATCGCTGGAGGCTGGGGGGTGGAGCCAGAGCGGTGGCAGAAGGTTGGGGGGTGGGGAGCGGAAGAGGCATCAGTACCCTGATCTCTTGCTGCTTCCCATTGGCTGGACACACGCAGCAGCCAGAGAACAAGTCAGCTCAAGGAGCGATACAATCCACAGAGGTTGCCCCCCAACCCCGGGTGGTAGCTGAGTGCAAAAGGGTGGAAAATGGATCTTTGGGGACAAATCAAGAAGGAGCCGGCACAGTCTGTGGCCAGAATATAAACTTGGGCTCGGGCGGCCCATCCTCACAGCCAGGGTGTGAGGCCAGGTCTGGACAACAGCTCCTGGGGTGTGGTCTGCTGGGGGAGGGGGTGCCCTACATGTGATGGCCTGTTAGGTGGTCTCCGCTCCTAGGGCCGGGGTCGGTAACAAACAAGCCAAATTTACAGAGAGGGCTGTGGTCTGGAGCTGGTCTAGCTTTGATTAGTCTCACTGCTGCCCTTTGGTGAGAGATTTGGATGGGTGTCACCCATCATGACCATTGACAGTGGCCTGTAGCCTGAATTCTCAGGAGTTCCTTCCTCGGCAGGGCCCCTGCCTGGCTCCCACGGCAGCCCCATGGCAAGCCACGGGGGCTTTAATTTAACGCTCGCTCCATTATGTGACTATCTGTGGTCTCAGCATGTTGCCCTGGCGCGGTCAAGGCCTGGAGACCCCATTGCCATTCTATTGTGCTTGTTCCCAGATGGTAGCTGTAAAACTGGCAGAATAGGTCCCACTGTTTAGAGCCTGTCTGGTTCATCTCAGAAGTCACGTTTTAAAAAATAACACTCAATCGGTTCTTGTATAAACTTTATAACTTGCACTGTGTGACTGGCGTCTTATCTTTTGACATTTCTGAGAAAAATTGAATGTGGCTTCATTTTATGAGCACTGTTAACTGCCAAAGGCATTAGCAATTGGCTCTGTAGCCCTCACTCGCTGCGACAGGATGCCCTGTGGCCTTGGCGGTGGGGAGCAAGGGCAAGTCGGGTTCCCCTTGGAATACATCTTTGGACACCCCGCTTGTCGAGGATCTTCTTTGGGCATTTAGAGGGTGGAATATCCTGTGGCATTTTATTGTCCTGATCTTGAGCAAACTGAGTGTCATTCCCGACTTGTAGATAGGAAGCCGAGACTCAAAGACATTGCTAAAGGTAAAGACAAAGCTAGCTAAAGTGAGGGGCGGGTGCCAACCCTTTAGATAAGCCATTATTTCTAGTATCTGAGGTTGAATTTAACAGTCAAAATGAAAGACTATTCGTCATTCTTGTTAGAGTTTGAAAGTAGCTGATAAACACATGCCGATTGGCTACCGCAAAACAGGAACCTAGTCGGGAACGATCGCTACCAGAATCCACTTTGATTTACAGCGTTGGGTGATGTCTACTTTGTCTGGGGAAGCCTAAAGCTCAGCAAAAACCCAGCTCTTCTTGACAACTCTTGTTTGCCCGTTAATGTACTCTCAAGGAAAGGTTTCTTGTTTAAAGGCCACACCTCTGTTTTAGCTACACTCAGATGACCGTTCTTTCAAAGCTTTGTCTAGGATACTGGGAAGTAATTGGGAAATATGGGCCTGGTAGTGAAGACAGAAGTCGGTAGGAATATAAGCAAACCTCCAGGTTTTCTCGATGACCTGAATGCTCTTGACCGTCTCACCAACTATTTGTGACATTTCTCCCCCAAATTGCAATCTGATTTACTGAAATGTAATTGGTTTTTACAGTTTTCTCAATGTCCATTAATTAGTTCTGAGGTCATGTCAACCTGTTAGAAGGTGGTAAATTTAAGAAAACCACAGTTTCAATCCCATCAATGCTGCGGGACTCGTCTACAAAGTCATAGATATTTCCCATAGAAATGTCTTTTTTTTTTTTTTTTTTTTTTTGAGTGGAGGGGAGTAACAGTGAAATCACTAACATGACTCCATCCGCCTTACATTTGGGAGGAATAAAAATAACCTCGTTTCAGTGAAGCATGGAATTTAATTGGCTCCCGGTCTTTCCCCCTCATGCATCTGGTGGCCAGTACTCCACTAGAAAATTTTAAGCTAGAAGGAGACATAATCCAATTAAATTTCCTTTTAAAAATGTCAAAGCAAATAAATCCAGCGCCCAGGAGCTCACACACAGCTCTGCGATTCTCACTGGGCAGCTGCTGTTTACTGGGTTTCCAGCCAGTGCCGTCTTTGCTTCAAGGGTGTATGATTTTACAGATCGGCAGCTCCCTTCTTTTTCCCCGCCATTGATGAACGAGTAATTTATTGCCAACCTGTTTGACGTTGTAAGTAGCTGTAGTCAGAGCCGGCTTGGAGGATGCTGGAGGGCCTTCTTTGCAGACAATGGTTCCCGGCCATTTTGGCGTCACTGTCTCGCATCACTGTTGAATTTCACTCTGCGTGTCATGGCTGCTCCTTCTTCCAGAAAATACTGTTTATGCTCCAGGTGAAACTGAGTTTTATTTTGAGCTTTGGCCACAGCGTCTGGAATTATCTGGAAGCCCTATCGGAGACACTGGCTCCATGCACCGTTTGTCAGGAAGTTGCTCTCTTCCAAGCTGTGCTGTGACTTTCGTAGACATGTTAGTAATTTGGGGACATACAAAAGTGCGTAGCATCTTTGTTCGACTTCCTCTAGATGAGTGTAGATCGATTTGGGGGGCAGGAGGTGAAAGGGACACTATTAAGGGAGTGAGGAATGAAGAGCAGGGCACATTCTCAAACTAGTGACACGTTTTGGTGACTGGAGCTTAATGCCTCTGGGAAATTTGGGGAGCCCAGTGGCCTAGATGTACCTTAGCATTTCCGCCCCCCTCCCCAAAATGCAAGGGAGCTGCGGTATTCATCAGCTCCCATCAGTCATGGATGAAGGCTGCTCCTGACGTCAGGGGGAGAAGAATGAATTTACAGGCACTGTGGCATGTCACAGGGGTGGCTCAAGTGGGCCCCCGAGGCCAAAGTAAAGCTTTTGAGCAAAAGAACGCAGGTGGTGGTGGTTGGTAGTCAGGCCGGGGCACCCCGAAGCGGAAAGGGTGAGGGGATCCGGAGAGCCGCTGGCAGAGCCTGCTGTGTACAGATATCTCCGATCTGGGATGGAAGCCGTCGCTGCTGTGGACGAGCTCTCCTGTCGGAAAATTACCACGCACGCACTTCCACTTAAAAACTTCGGTGCACTGCTGGGAATGCACTACGGTCTGGAGTTTTCTCCTCATCTCGTAGAATAGCGTGAATAAAATGTCAGCGAACACAGAGGATATTTTTACTCCCTGCCCAAGATCGGCGTCGGTATCACGTCACGTAGGACATTTGGGGATTTATTAGAGCAGTGCGGCAGTGGGAGTGTGGGGTCTCTCGTGCTTCCAGAATCTCTCTATTTTGCAAAGAGATTGCCCGCGTGACTCCTTTAGATGGACCCCAATTACAGGCAAAACTAGGAAGAAGATACCGGTTTCCTCTACTTCATCGATGCCTCTCCTCCCCCGAGTTTCTTAAATCTTCTCTCCTGCTTCCCACCCTCCTTCGGACCTCAAGTTAATTTCTGTTGGTCCATTTAAACTAGTTCCTGTGAAACTCTCCCTAGGATTGGGGGCTGGCTACAGTTCTGGCACCAATTCCAATGTGGGGGCTGGGAGGTTGCCCTACCCCAAGCAACTCTTGACACCAGATGGAGCGGGGGGAGCCGACAATTCAGCTCAGTTCTGACATGATCTACTTGGAGGTGGCATCAGGTCCCAGTGGGTGGAAGGGCTGGTCCCATAAGACTGCCTCCCCTAGTTCAGACACCAGTTTATCACCTGTGCTTCTGGTCACCTGACTATAGATGGGAGGTTGCCACCACCCCCTCCTTGGGTTCGATTACTTTGCTAGAGCAGCTCACAGAACTCAGAGAAACATTTTACTCACCAGATCACTGGTTTATTATAAAAGGATATAGGGGCGCCTGGGTGGGTCTGTTGGTTAACCTCCGACTATCGATTTCAGCTCAGGCCATGATCTCACGGTTTGTGGGTTTGAAGCCCACATCAGGCTCTCCATTGATGGCATGGGACCTGCTTAGGATTCTCTGTGTCCCTCTCTCTCTGCCCCTTGCACTTGCGCGCTCTCTCTCTCTCTCTTTCTCTCTCTCTCTCTCTCTCTCTCTCCCTCCCTCCCTCCCTCTTCCCCTGTCTCTTTCAAAACTAAATAAACATTAAAAAAATAAATAAATAAAAGGATATAACTCCAAACAGGCAGGTGGCAGAGGTGTGTAGGGCAGGGTAGGGGGAACAGGCAGGGAGATCCCATGCCCTCTCCGGCCACCCTCCTCAAATCTCCACGTGCTCACCAACTTAGAAGCTCTCCAATCCCCATCCCTTTGGGCTCTTACAGAGGCAGGGTTGATTAAATCATTGGCCATTCGTGATGGCCAGCTCTGTCCCCGGAGGTCCGGGGGAGGATAGAAATGACAGTTCCAACCCCCCACTAATTACCAGGGCAGTTCACCTAGGAACCAGCCCCCTGTCCTTAGGTGCTTTTCAAAAATGTCTCCTTCACATAACGTAAGACACCTTATCCCTCACATCACTTGGATTTCTTAACCACTGCAAATATGCCTGTGGCACTTAATCAGGTATTTGGGCTGAAGGAGCCCCTCCGACTTGGAGCCTAGAGAATAGTGACAAAGGGAAATCAAATGGAGGGAAGTGGTACTGATTCTAGAGAGCAAGCATAGTGGGACAGGAGTGGTCAAGAAGGCACTGCTTGAGCCATGGAGTTCAAAGTAACGAAGAATGTAAAGAAATGGACTCTTGCTGTCTTTTCCTCTTAAATTATCCTTCATTTCAAACCTCAGGGTATTTACTTGAGCTTCATTTTGCCCATGTCTGGCTTATTGCTAGTAAGTCTAATTCTCATCTCCAAATTCTTGAGTTTTCATGATTCCAATGAGAGTCCCTCTGTCTCTTCCTCTTCTATTGATAGAATTTTAAATCATGATTCCTTGCTCAAAAACAAGAAACTTTTGCCATTTAATAAAGCTGTAAGGAAAGGACCTTCTAGAATTGACCTGTTTCCTAAGAGACTCCATTCCCCAGATAATTTCTCTGCAATGATAAGAATTCCATAATGTTTTTTATTGTTTTCATATTGGAAATTCTTATTTAAAAAAACTATCAAGGAGGGGTGATTTTTTTTTTTTAATTATAGAGAGAAAGAGTATGGAGGAGGACTCCAGCCAGCCAGGCTCCACGCTCAGTGTGGAGCCTAACATGGAGCCCGATTCCACGACCCTGGGATCGCCACTCAAGCTGAAACCAAGAGTCAGGTGCTCAACTGACTGAGCCACCCAGGCGCCCCAATGAAGAGTGATTTTGAATGCATATATTTGCATTATATCCCTCTATAGCACAATCAAATTTTTAAAAACACCCCTCAGGGGCGCCTGGGTGGCTCAGTCGGTTAAGCGTCCAACTTCGACTCAGGTTATGATGTTGCGGTTCATGGATTCGAGCCCCGCGTCAGGCCCTGTGCTGACAGCTCAGAGCCTGGAGCCTGTCTTCGGATTCTGTGTCTCCCTCTCTCTCTGCCCCTCCCCTTCTCACTCTGTCTCTTGTTCTCTCTTTCTCAGAAATAAATAAAACATTTAAAATTTTTTTTAAAAAAAGGAAAAGAAGGGATCTATCAAGAGCTTATATCACAATGAGAAACAATTAGGTATTGCATTTACAAAACCGCACTTTGAAATGTGGTTATAATTCTATCCATCTTTGGTTTTTTTCTAGAAATGCGAAGACCAGTGGCTTGGGATGCCATCACCTATTCCTGCAAAACGTGTTGACTATTTTAGACTTTTAAAGGAGGTATTTGGCATAAAGGAAGAGTAACCATATGCCAATTTTGGTCAACTCCCTTTGATTTCCTGCTCTAATTTTCCTAAGTTTATTTCACCATATATAATTTCATTAACAAAAAAAAAAAGCAAAGCTCATACTGAATTGAAATCCATAGATCACAACTAATTTCCTTTTGTCATTTCCATATTTCAGAATATCATGTTATACTGCTGACGTACCGGCATGATTAAAAATGCCATTTAAAGAAACGTCAAACATTTTTATTATATGTATGATTTATTAATACCAAAGAATCTTCTGGTACTTTTCTATCAAACATCATTTGATTCATTACCACACAAAAAGAAAATTATTTTTGACAGCTGTACGTGACAATATCAAATCAAATTCTGTCTGAGCAGTAAGTTGTGATTCTATTAAACATTTTTTGAAATCTCTTTGACTCCTGTTTATTACTTCTATAATTAAGTTTTGTAGCAACCCACCTTACCAAAATAATCATTAAACCTCTCCAGAGTAAATGTATTTATTTTCTGATATTAGCAAAACTATGAGGACTCCTTCCCCCACCCCACAGCGCACACGTGCAAACACACACACACACACACACACACACACACACACACACACACACACACCCTGCAACGCAACACACATAAAAATTTGGGAGAGAAATTGAAACATATGCAGCATTTATATTTTAATGCCTGTTTTAGATCTAAAGTTAGCTGTGAACTTAAAATAAATAGGACCAAAAATGTATTATGTTTAAAATATCTAGGGACGTGAATGCCGAGGGTTTTGAGAGATCTTTTTTGGTCCATTCCTCCCCACACACACACACCACCCACCCCAGAGGTTTAAATATTCAGATAATAACATGTTTCCCCTCCTGCTTTTCCCTGCTTCCATTTTGATTTTTCTTCTAGGCCCGTACATTTTAAGTCTCAGCCGAACTTCCGTTGTGTGGTGGATATTTGACTAAAACCCATATCCGTGGCCGCCCTGGGCGGCTCAGTCAGGCATCAGACTCTTGATCTCCACTCAGGTCGTGATCTCCCAGTTCATGGCTTCAGCCACCATGTTGGGATCTGTGCTGACAGCATGAAACATACTTAGGATTCTCTCTCTCTCTCTCTCTCTCTCTCTCTCTGCCCCTCACCTGCTTACACACACACACACACACACAGACTCTCTCTCTCAGAATAAATAAATAAAACATTAAAAAGACCTCATAACCGTGGACCTCAGTGAGTTCCTTAAGAGAAGTTTGCCCCAATTCACTCCATTCTTCAGGGTTGGGTTTTACGGATGATAAGTGGAGTTGCCTGGTGTGCTCAGAAACCATGGAATCCTATGGAAAAGGAGCTTCAATGTCTACCATTCAGGGACTGTTCTGAGGAGGGGAAGAGGAACTGATGACATGTCAAGGGCCCCTTCTGTCCCTTATTCCTTCACCCCACATTGGTGGCACCCTGCCTAGAAACGAGCTGCCTTCTTGGCACTCAGATGTCCCCATTTGGTTGACAACAATGGCTCTTTCTTCTTTTTTTTTTTTTTAATTGAAGTTAATCAGTAAACTCTATATATAAACCTAGGGCAATTCTACATGTGCCATTGTTAGAATAGACCCCTCAGGACTTTCCAATAAACTAGAATATGCCATTTATGTACTAGGACCATTTACCCATAAAACCTAATTTTGACTACTTGATTTTTTTATTCCAGTTTTTTTTTTTAAGACAGCTGACAGTGCCAAGCCATTTTGTCACTTTTAAGCTTTTTCATTCCCCAGAGAGCAAGCTTTTAGAAGGATGACACTTTCCTGGAACTTTCCAGGCTGACATATTTGTCACTTACCTATTCAACTCTTCAGTCAGTTGTCTTTCCCTCAAGATTTTAAATATGTAGATAATTTCGCCTTTGTACAGGCATGTGATACAGTTCGCTTGAGAAGTGGGAAGAGGAGGGGAAAAGCAGCGAACCAGTGACACGTCACTGAGTTTGTAGGATGACAGCTGCTCCTCCCTTGCACCATTGTGTGTCATTGCCCTGGTTATTTGCAGTTCAAGCCCACAATTAGCAATTAAACGGCCATTATAGGAATCGTGCCGATAAACACGATACTTTAAATAATTATTCTTTTTAAAACCAAGCCATATACTGAAGGAGATTTATAATTTAGAGATAATATCCCCATTAGTAAAGTTTATGACCCAATAAATAGCTCCCACTAGTTAATAAATGCCAAAGCCATAAAAAACAAAGACTATTAATGCAATAGAATTTCTGTACCTCCCTCTTTTGCTGGTGGTCTTCAAGGCACTGAAGGGAAATGCTATCTTAGGGAAAACATTTATTCTCGTTATGTAAATATCAATGAATTGTCTTACAGTCCATCTGGAAATCTCCCGGCACGCCTCCCCCCCCCAACCTCGGTCCCAGGTGGTCCCCAAATGCTGATGCATTCTGCTTGCGGGCTTCAGATAACTCTGCTTTTCGGCACAAAGGAACCCTGTGTCTTGAATCTTCGGGGGGAGGTGGGGAAGACTGGCTGCAATTTCCGCCCCTTCGATTCTCTGAAAAAGAGATCGCTCAGCTCTCAACGTGCCATGGTTTTGCATACACTTGAAATTTTAGCTGCTGCCTCCCTCTCCTCTGAAAAAGACAAATCCCGGCATCGTTATTGTTCCCGGGTACCAATTTTTAAAGAAGTTTCACAGGGTTTGCATAGACTTCTATTTTGGGCTGCTAACGTTTTCTCATTTTGGTGGAAAAGCAAGGGCCGCCTGTGGATGTCTGGGTGAGTTGAAGATTAACGGAGGCAAACCTTTTGTGCTAAGAGCGAGCTGTTTGCTCGTATTCCTGCAACCCGTGGGAATGATTGACAAAGGTGTTTGAAAGCCCAGATCACATCATGTCTTTTCAGAAGAAACCAACTGAAGGCTGTTGAACTCAACATTAAAGGGTTTGCTGAGTCATTGTTGTAAAGTATGGATGTGGTCAGCAGATGACTCCATTCCACTGTTTATTTGCCCCTCCTTTTAAAAAAAATTTTTTTTAATGTTTTTTCTTCATTTCTGATAGCGACAGCGTGAGCAGGGGAGGGTCAGAGAGGGAGGGAGACACAGAATCCGAAGACAGGCTCCAGGCTCTGAGCTGTCAGCACAGAGCCCGACGACGCGGGGCTCAAACTCACGAACCGCGAGATCATGATCCGAGCTGAAGTCAGACGCTTAACCAACTGAGCCACCCAGGCACCCCTCTCCTTTTTTAACCTAACCGTTGGAACCATTTGGACCCAAGCATTTGAACGTCATGTGGGTAGTCTGCTGGCTGCCTTTGGTGCTTCCTAAATTAAAGTTAAAATTGTAGACCCGTAGAGAGGAGATGGAGAACACCGGAACTTTCAAGTAATCTGATAATTTCAGCATGTTGCCTGCTTTAGGCTATGGATTTAATTAATGACAAACAATTTAATTAATGATTTAATTAATGACAAACCATTCTTGGTCTTTGTTTTTTTATGCTGTGCTATTTCAAATTTTATTTTGGGGGCTTGTAGAGCCTTTGGGCTTTGTGGAGGCCTCAGTCCCAAGTTCAGGATATTTAAATTGCCCTTCTTTTCTAATGTATTTTTTTTTAATGTTTATTTTTGAGACCAAGGGAGAGAAAGCTTGGGTGGACGTGGGAGGGACAGAGAGAAGGGGAGACACAGAATCCGAAGCAAGCTCCAGGCTCTGAGCTGTCAGCGCAGAGCTGGACGCGGGGCTCGAACTCACCAACCGCAGGACCATGACCCCAGCTGAAGTCAGACACTTAACCGACTGAGCCACCCAGGCACCCCTGCCCTTCCTTTCAAATAGCAGGGAATTACTAATGACCAAAATGAGATTTCTCAAAAAAAAAAATTTTGCCTGTTCAACTGGAATTTATTGGTTTTAACTCAAGTGAGGACGGTTTTAGTGTCTTTTCCATTCATTCCTCATTTCCCTTCCCCTCCTCCCTCACACATGATTTTGCTAGAAGTTGGGCAGTTGGCATCTTCAGTAATAGCCTGATGAAACAGTGGGTTTTCCACCAAATATTTATGATGTTTAATAATGCAAAAGTCCATTGAATAATGAATTGTCATGTTCCCAATTATATGTATATTCTTTTTAGTTAAGAATATCATTTCCTGAATGTTGAACATCCTTCAGAATTGGTCTGCAAGTGACCTTTCAAACACCTTCCAAAGGCTATAAAACCAGTATTACTCAAGTGAGGAGTCTCCGTCCTAATATTTGTTTGGGCAAAGTTTGAATTGCCTCAAAAACGAGAGTTTCCGGGGCACCTGTGTGGCTCACTTGGTTGAGTGTCCGACTTTGGCTCACGTCAGGATCTCATGGTTTGTGAGTTTGAGCCCCGCATCGGGCTCTGTGCTGACAGCCAGGTCAGAGCCTGGAGCCTGTTTCGGATTCTGTGTCTCCCTCTCTCTGACCCTCCCCTGCTCATGCTGTCTCTCTCTCTCTCTCTCAGAAATAAATAAAACATTTAAAAATTTTTTTTAAAAAACGAGAGTTTCCAAGTTGACCAAGCACCTTCAGAGAAGACCCACCCAGTGCTTTTCAATTCCCAAGAGAATGTAAGCCGGAAAAGTGGGAAACCCATGGAGGCCAGATCAATGAAGCCATTTAGCAAAGAAGCCTGGAGAATGACAATGGAGCAGACGTTATTACAAAGCTAGCACTGGCTGTATGATGAAGAGAAATTGGAAGTCTCCCCCCGCCCCAACTCCCCTTCTTCTTCCAGGTTCTATAAAATAAACGTCTTCCTTCAAGGCCAATTAACAGGTCCGCACAACTAAGAGTTCTGAGACTAGAATGTGCATCTTTGAGTTTGTTCCTGATGCCCAGTGAAAGTCCTTGCAAGGGGACTTCCGAGCCCATTATGTGTCGGAGGGGTGGGGGTGGGGGGGGTACAGGAACTCCGGGGTCAGCACTGGCTGCTCAAAAGCAACTGGTAACGGCTGAAAAATGTGGCCAATGAAAAACTCCATGGTGGCTCAGCAAGTAGAGAATTAATGAAGGGCTGGAATCCGTAGGAGCCTTTACTTCTAAATACTCATTAGTTTAAGCAGTGAGGCCTGATGTTATGCAAGTTAGACAGGAAAAAGGGGGCCCGCCCTGCCCCATTGTCTATTCTGAACAGAATATGCACATTTAACTCAAAGTGGTGAATGGTTCAAATACATCAAACCGACTATTCATCAACCTCCTGGCTTCCTGAGCCCAGCTTTGCATCTGTGTAAAGCCCAACAATAGACGAAATGCTTGTAATGACCCCACTATAATATTAAAATCCAGAGGGGCGGAGAGCTGGGTGAAAAAACACAAACTGCCATCTCCTTTAGAAAAGTTCCACCAAGATCACCTTTGTTTCCTTTTTGCACTTTGTCTCTTCCAGATCATCCAACTGAAATAGGAACTTGATAAAATTACTTTCGCCTGCTTTTTTTGTTTGTTCTCTCGCTACCACTGCTCTTTATTATTGTTGTGAGGACACTCGCTGAATACAGAACAGGAGCTGAAAAGCCATTTCAGACGGCTGCCGATACCCCCGTTTTTTAGCTATGACCAGAGCATGGAGAGTGACACTGGAAGGGACAAGAAATGACAGTTGTAGAGGGGGAAATGGGGGCAAGAATAGGGACCGCCTTGCATGAAAAGCTACTGATTTTTTTAACTTTCTTTATAAGTGTATTTATTTTGAGAGAGAGCGCATAAGTGGGGAGGGGCAGAGGGAGGGAGAGAGAGAATCCCAGACAGGCTCCACGTTGTCAACACAGAGCCTGACCCAAGACTTGATCTTAGAATCCTCGAGATCATGACCTGAGCTTGAGATCAAGAGTCAGGCACGTAGTCCACGGAGCCACTCAGGCACCCCAGAAGTTAACTGAAAGATTTTAATCAGGAAAATGAAAAAATCATGTCTTTACAAATCTCCGGCTGCTGGGGCGCCTGGGTAGTTCAGTCCGTTGAGCGTCCGACTTCAGCTCAGGTCATGATCTCGCTGTTTGTGGGTTCGAGCCCCACGTTGGGCTCTGTGCTGACAGCTTGGAGCCTGGAGCCTGCTTCAGATTCTGTGTCTCCCCCTCTCTCTGCTCCTCCCCTGCTCACACTCTCTCTCTCTCCCTCGACAATAAAACAGTAAAATAATTTTTTAAATAAAAATCTTTGCCGTGAGTGTGTGTGTGTGTGTGTGTGTGTGTGTGTGTGTGTGTGTGTGAACTACAAGAGTGCCTTTGGGAGATTGTTGCCAGAGAAGTGATTGATGCTGGTGCGGTTGGTGAACAGTGGATAGACTCATGACACATTAAGGATGTCGGAGATGAAGGAGAAGAAATCAAAATCAGCATTGGGTCATTCTGACAGCTGGGTAAATGGTGCCGTCGTTCACTGTGCGAGGACTCACCAGAGAAAAATCCAGTTTGAGTGGGGAATATCACCAGTTCGGCCTTGGGCGTGCTAAATCAGGGGCTCTGGGAAATTGGGTGAGTGGAGATGTTGATAAGGCAACTGGATTAACTGGTCTGAATCTCAGCAAAATGGTCTGGGCTGCAGATGCGCACCTGAGTGTCCTCAGAGTATGGATGGTAAACGGGCGCTTGGATGAAATTGCCCAGAGGGAGCCTGACGTCTGAGGACCGTAGTGCCTGGCATACGACTGACTGTCATTTTCATAACACAGCTTTCACTGACGTACAATGACCTGCACGTGCTAAGCTGTGCAATTTGATGTCTGTGCATACCTGTGAAATAATGCCCCAGTCAAGATCAAATATTTTCCCCAAATTTCCTGAAGGTCCTTGGAAGTCTCTCCCTTCCACACATCCTCATTGTAGGGGCAGAAAAGTATTTTTCCCTTCACCCTTCTGAGTTCTTGGCTGAGACCCCCACCCCAACCCCATAATACAAGATTAACAAGAGAAGAACAAACAGAAGTTGGCTCATACGTGAGAGAGACACGTATCTCTTGTATATACGTATCTCTTGTATATGCTTGTATATACGTGAGAGATACCCAGGAAAACTGAGTGATTCTCCAAGGTGACCTAAATCACGACCTTAAGTACCATCTTCAGCTAAAGGTAAAGAAGGGATGTGTGGGTGGGTGTGAGGGGTGACCAGGAAATGCACCATAAACTAGGGTAAGGTGGTTAATGTGGATTTAAATCAGTGCCTTCCCCACTGATAAGTTTCTAGAACATGGAATGATCCTCTTTCTGGTAGAGAGAGGGAGGCATCCTTACAAATGGAGATTTCCCTTATAAATATAAATGTTCCTTGCAAAAGGATAACTCCTTCTCTGTTTTCAGAGCTTCTCCAGTGTCTACGGTTTCTCAAAATTATCAGCTCAAAATAATTCTTCTATCAAAGAGGCATAATTTAGGGTGGCATATTTTGCCCCCCGCTTCACCGTCCCTCATACCCAGGCAACCACCAAGCTGCTTTCTGTCACAATTGAAAAGTTAGCATTCTCTAGAATTTTATGTAAGTGGAATTATACAACATGCACTATTTTTGGTCTCATTTCTTTCACTCGGCATAATAATTTTGAGATTCATCCATGTTGTTACATGTACCAATATTTTATTATATTTTATTGCCTGGTAGTATTCTATTGTATGGATATATTATACTTTAATCCTTTCTCATGTTGATGGACACTTGGGTTGTTTCTAGTTATTAACGTAGTAGAAGTAAAGCTGCCCTGAACATTCATGTACAAGCCTTTTTATGAATATATGCCTTCATTTCCCCTAGGTAAATGTCTAGGAGTGGAGTGGCTAAATCCTATAGTTGATGTTTAACTTTCTGTAACATTTCTGTGGAGAGGAAAAATAATTTTCCCTCTACCCTTCTAGATTCTTGGCCAAGACTCTCCCGGTCCCCACAGCCCCATAAAAAGACAGATTAATAGGAGAAAAACAAACAA
>JAESUZ010003079.1:0-88161 GCA_017311185.1 Proteles cristata cristata
GAGAGAGAGAGAGAGACAGCGTGACCAGGGGAGGGTCAGAGAGAGAGGGAGTCACAGACTGAAACAGGCTCCAGGCTCTGAGCTGGCAGTCAGCACAGAGCCCGATGCGGGGCTAGAACCCACGAACCGTGAGATCATGACCTAAGCGAAAGTCGGACGCTTAACCGACTAAGCCACCCAGGCGCCCCTATAGAACATTTCTATAGCTCCGTCAAATGATCCCATGTGTCCATTTTCAAGAACTCCTTATCCCCAACTCCAGCTTCGATCAGTCATCTAGTCTGTTCAAATATTCCCTTAAACCTAAATATGTGACTTATCTACCTCATTAAAATAGTGTACTCATCAACAATGAAACTAATTCAAAAACACACAAGAGGTTTCAGTCATAAATGTTACAAAGAAGATAAAACAGGGTGTGTATACAAAGACCAGTGTTATCTTGGTATGCTAATTTTAGGTTTAGAACTTCTCTGGTGGTTGTTTTGGAATAAATATCTACTTGCATAAGAAAAAAAAGAAAAAAAATGTTGAATCTAAATTGCCTTAAAGTATTCTGAGTATTGCAAGAATGTCCACTGTGACCATGGCCAGATGCAGCTCCCTTCGCCTTTTGATTTAGAAAGTATAGATTTTCACAATAGGATGCTGTAATTTAACTGCAGACTTAAGATGTATACTTTTGAATTTATAATATGAAAGGCATCCATTTCTTTATCATTATACGTCTTGGGAGGACATGATACCGCGTAATTTTTTCCAAGTACAGTCAATGATGGGTAGTGCATTTCTAATCTTGTGCGCCCTCAACAACTCTTGCTTGCAGTTATTTCCCACACTATTAGGCATATCAAAATAATAACAGTCATTCTTAATGGGGGAATCATCATCTCTATATAGTAACAGACATAAGGAGCATTGCAATGTTAGAATACATTGAAAATTAATTGTGTTGTGTGTGCCATCATGTTTATATTGCTGGGTAGAAAGAAAATATTTCTGCTATGCCCATGTGGGGTTTACCACTGGAGGCCAAATGTCTTTAATAGACCTGCATATTCTCCTTCTATGGTTAAATTACTTTATCATCACATAAATCTGGAATGAATTCTGCTATGAGGATTTAGGCTGTCTAATCCATAAATCAGGGAAGTAGGCTGCCAAGTTAGACTGTTCTGAGTCGTTTGGCACTCAAATGTGCTTATTTACACTATAAAAGTCTTTTTTATTCTAGAATGAAATCATAAGCCTAATCTGATAGACCAAAATCTGCATTTAGACCTCTATTTTTTAAGCCATAGATTTTGATAGTTTGGAATGCTTACATTTAAATATGGTCAAACACATTTAAACTGAGTTATAAGATTTAGCTTCAATAAACACAGGAAAACCTCAATTATGAAATATTCTGATGTGCACCTAATGCAGTCAGCTTAAATTCTCAGATTTCTTTAGTAAAAAAGAAGATCTGTCTTTTCTATTTGTTGATACTAAGTTTTAGCCACATTGCTGATAGGATAGAAAAAGAGATGAAATGAAGAGATCTGGTCTATAGTGGACCTGGAATACTCAAAAGTCGTATCTTGATGAGTGAAACATAGGAGCACTTTTTTATGATGATTATGAGGTCCTTTCCTTTCATAACTTGCTTCACAAATTCTTTTAAATTTTTTCTCTATACTCAAGCACATAAATACATTATGTGGGAGATGATGTTGTAAAAGATGGGATCAGGAATCTGCAGGACAAAATAAACAGAATAGTTGAGCTACTGCAAACACTGCGAGGCAGCCCCATTGCTTCTTGTGCGAATCTTAGTGACACTGTAATATTCTCTATCAAGTGCACGTCATCAACACTCCACGATATAGAGAATTTCAACAGGTACCAATGTTGGATTTTTCTTACGTACTGCAGAATCAAAATAATGAAATTACTGGAATAGGAAGGTAAAAATATAGACTGAAATATCTTCATAATGTTATGAATTACAGATATTAAAGCAGTTATTTAGACAAGACTCTTGTGCTTCCTACAAGAATTGAAAGGCATATCCAAGCTAATTGGCACATTAACATAAATGGAATTGGAGGGGGAAGAAAATAAGAAAACCAAGCAAAATTCATTTTCAAACATCCACAGTGAAAATTTTATTTGTTGGAATTAATTAATTTCTGCAAGAATTCTCACCTGTGTTTTCCACTTTCATCCATTTCCCGTAAGAATAAAGGGACAGTCAAAACTAAATAAAGTCACCCCAACCCCCTCCCACTGAAATCCTGACAATGCCATACATGTGAATAATGATGAATGGGTAGTCAGAAATGTGATGTAAAGACAAGACTGTGGAGCAACTCAGCCATTATCAAGAATGAACTCTCCAAGCTGTTCTTAACCTTTGCTTCATGGGAGAATACTCTGGAGAATTTCCAATAATTCCCATGACTGAGTCCACTCAGACATTTTGACCTGATTGGCCTGGGACACCCCTGGGAACTGTGATTTTTCTTCCAGATCATAGGTCCTAAAACTAAATGTCCATGTTTTGGTAAGTTGTGTAGGAAAATTAAGGAGTAAATAACTATATTCATGCTATGTGTTTCTTTGTAGTTATATAATTCAATGATTTTATTCTGTAAAATGGCAAAAAAATTTTGAGGATATTCTCCTTGTTTTTTATATTTTAATCATACTATTTTTCAAATATTTCTTTAAGTTTCCAATTTCTGTATCTAGAATATAAATCTCTCTATCTAGAAGAGTTCTCCCCATCTGCTTTATTCTGTTTGAATCAATAAGATGTCTTCTTAATTTTGTACTTGAATAAAAATGTCTCTTTAAATGGTCTGGCATTGGGCAGTTGATGCTGCGGTTCTACTATTTAAGATTTGGGTGTGTTTAAGTGTTATTGTTTGAAATGAAACGCTTGGGTCACTGCAAGCTGTGATATCCTTGCAGTATGTAGTCTTACTGTCTAAAAGGTTAAGCTTTACTCATATGAGTTCATGCCACTAAATAAAACAGTAAATATTGTTAATCCAATTTAGAATCAGTAGGCCCAATTTGGTAATCATGACTGATCAATTAACTTGCTGAGGCAAGGGGTGGGGGGAGGGGAGGTCATTTCTGCACTATAGTTACAACTGGAAATGGAATGCAAGGACCTATTCTGATTTATATCTACTTTTATAAATAATAAGAGTGTACCTGTTAGAAAGTATACACATTACATGGATGTCCTTAATACTGGGAATTTGTTATACTTGAGAATCTCAATCTAAAAAGGCAGAAAAAGAAGGCTCGAAGAACAGAATTAAATTTGGTAGCAGAACTATCACTGCACCACACGGTGGAGTCAGACATCCACAAATCTATGTGGCCAGTGTATGACAGGAAATCAGAACCCGTTATTTAAGATGACCAAATATGGTAATGGCATTAATTTTGTCTGGCTTCTCAGTGATAGACTAAAACATGAACTGATTCCCAAAATGGGAAAGCTAAGTCCACCAAATCATTTAAAAAAAAAAAAATTAAATGTATGTATGTTTGTTTGTTTGTTTTGAGAGAGAGAGCAGGGGCGCCTGGGTGGCTCAATCAGTTAAGCATCCGACTTTGGCTCAGGTCATGATCTCACGGTTCATGGGTTTGAGCCCTGCGTCAGTCTCTGTGCTGACAGCTAGTTCAGAGCCTGGACCCTGCTTCGCATCCTGTATCTCCCTCTCTCTCTGACCCTCCACTGCTCACACTGCCTCTCTCTCTCTCTCTCTCTCTCAGAAATAAATAAAATATTTTTAAAAATTAGAGAGAGAGAGAGAGAGAGAGAGCGCACACAAGTAGGTGCAGAAAGAGAGAGGGAGACACAGCATCCAAAGCAGGCTCCAGCCTGTGAGCTGGTAGCACAGAACCCAATGTAGGGCTCAAACCAAGAACTGGGAGATCATGACCTGAGCCAAAGTCAGATGCTTAACTGACTGAGCCACCCAGGCGCCCCCCACCAAATCTTTTAATTAGCAATGAAGTCTGACGGAAAATTTAAAGAAACAAGTTGTTTTCTAATGGTGTGTATTCACACCATTAAAATTAGCCTCCATGATATACACTCGGAAAAGTGTCATTTTGGTGGCATTATTAGGGGCTTCTTTGTCTGACAAACTCTGCTTATGTTTTTACTTTGCAGACAACCTCTTTACTCTCTACTTGTTTCTTTGAAGAGAGTTTCAATTCAAGCTTCAGGAAATGCAATCCTTGAAGTAGATCTTAGTACCTAATAACTCTGTTCCAGAAAACAATTCACTAGCTGTCATCTTAAAAGAAAATCTGGGAGAAGAATGTTTCAATAGTGTTCGGGTGGCTTGCATTTTCCAACTTTATATATTACTAGTTGGGGAATTCAAAGTCGAGAATTATCTTGAAAATGCAGGTGCAACCAGAAATGCAAGGAAAACAAATTTGAGCTTGCTAGTGCTCTAAAATCCCTTTTCTCAAGTAGATCTGAAATTCCTTAGTTGACATGTGTGCTGTTATTTGCAAGTACTTCAAACAGTGATAATTAAAAATATTTTTTTTTAAATGTTTTATTTATTTCTAGGAGAGAGAGAGAGAGAGACAGCGTGAGCAGGGTAGGGTCAGAGAGAGGGAATACAAACAGGTTTGTGGCTCCTCACGCTGGCCGGAACTCACGCAATCACTGAAAATATACCTACTGAAGTCGGCGCTTAACTGACACACCCAGGTCTCCAAATTAAAAAATATTTTTACTAGGGGTGCTCTGGGTGGCTCAGTCGGTTGAGCGTCCGACTTTCGCTGGGCTACTTGGCACCCCAGCCTGTGGGTTCGCAGCCCCGTGCGCCTGCCTCCTCTTGCTGACTGCCAGCTCGGAGCCTGAGCCTGCTTGTGAGTCTGTGTCTCCCTCTGACCGTCCCCTGCTCACGCTTCTCCACTAGAAATAAATTTAAAAATATTAAAAAAAAAAAAGGGACTGTGGAAATCGTTGGGTGGGGCGGATATAGATTCCACTGTTTAAAAAAGAAAAAAAAATATTTTTACTATAACTTTTTTATTGGGGAAAACCAAACAAAACACTTTCTATTATGGTATTAAAAACTAATAATATGTTATATTCATGTTTATGGGGTCCTGGAGATACATCTAAGTAAAACACTCGGGATCCACAACCTTTTCAACTAAACAAGTTCTTTTTTCCTAAAAGCTCCCATTTGTTTCTAATACAGTAATAACTATTGCATAAGTCAAATTTGCTACTCAGACTTCCATTCTGTAATCCTTAAAAACCTATTTATTTTATAGTACAAATGTTCAATTTTAATATTTAATATTTATACTGTTCAAAATTTCCCACAATTATATTCAGAAATTTATGAGCACTCTTTAATCAAACATTCCTCCAAGTTTATGTCACTAAATTAAAAAAAGAATCAATTCTATTCTGCTTTCAGTTTATAGTCATGTAGTCCTTCCTGACTCAGTAACAATTTCTCATTCCTGTCATGCATTTTTCTTTTATTTTTTTATGTTTATTTACTTTTGAGAGAGAGAGAGACAGAGTGCAAGTGGAGAGGGGCAGAGAGAGAGAGGGAGACACAAAATCTGAAGCAGGCTCTAGGCTCCAAGCCATCAGCACAGAGCCAGATGAGGGGCTTGAACCCACAGACTGTGAGATCATGACCTGAGATGAAGTCAGATGCTTAATCGACTGAGCCACCCAGGTGCCCCTCCTGTCATGCATTTTTGTTTTTCTTTAATTTTTTTTATACAATGGAATACTACATAGCAATGAGAAAGAGTGTTTTATTTATTTCTGAGAGAGAGACAGAGAGAGAGAGACAGCATGAGCAGGGGAGGGTCAGAGAGAGGGGGAGACACAGAATCAGAAACAGGCTCCAGGCTCTGAGCTAGCTGTCAGCACAGAGCCCGAGGCGGGACTTGAACCCATGAACCGTGAGATCATGACCTGAGCCGAAGTCGGACGCTTAACCGACTGAGCCACCCAGGTGCCCCCTGTCATGCATTTTTCTAAAGTCTGCCTATAAAATGTTCTACATGACTCAGACTGGGACAGTCTTACAAACAGTTAATGACAGATAGCTGGACGTACTTATATAAGCTTGAAAAAATGCATATACCAGGGAGTTGAGAATCCTCAAGGGCGTTTGCTATTATCTCCCATTTACTATTTATACTTGTCCCCATGAAAAAGTATCACAAGGACTCTGTCAATAGGATTCCCCCCCAAACTGCATTTATTTCCTCCCCCGTTACAATGAGGAACCCCCCTGCCCTGTGCTTGGTGAGTCTATCAAAATCACCTGTCCTCTGCCCCATATTCTCAGGGACTTGCTTGGTCAAATTTTGACAATATGGTAGACTCTCTCATGCTACTCTGTTCACGATACTCTGGACACCAATTTGCCTATGATTCAGTGCACCGTAACTGTACTGTCACCATGACCTATAAATCCAATACTTAAACCAAAAATTCAAAATGAAAACACTCAGGCATCTCCACCAATTAGTGGGGAGAGGACCTTTGGGATGGGTATATAACCTTCTGATGACCCTCATATCCCAACACACTGGTCTGAGTTATCCTTGGCTGTTAGGCTCATAATGTACCTAAGATCTGAAAAGCAGCTACATTACTACCAGAAAATCTCAAAGATATTGAAATAAATAATACCTATGATACTTTATATACATTTAAATATTATTTAAAAATATAAATGCAGCTTTTAAGAAATACTTCCCAAGGTAAAGGTTAATTTAGATATAGCATAAATGTATTCATTATAAAGGGATCTTAGATTTATTTCTATTACTATTTTAACTCTAATTCTAGAAAACCTGGCTTGGTACATTTTACAAGTCTGATTGAACAGAGTGGAATGTGTGAGTACATGTGAGTGTATATGGTATGATTATTAGTAATTAAATGAAAATTTGTATCTCAGACTTTTTGCTATGAAGTACTTACAATACACTAAATATAGAATACAAAGATCTTATGACCTGTGACTCCAAGACAACAAAATGAGATGATAATAAAATATTTGAGAATGCATTTTTGAGGCTGTATTTTTAGTGGTACCTCAAAAACTAATTTCTTTACAGTTTATATTCCTAAGGCTTCCCTCTCACTTTAGTTTAAAAATATTGACAAACAGCAGAGTTCCATATGATATGTCCCTATCTTTTAAGCATCTCTATTCTAAATTCTGCCATACGTATTTTCAAAAATAAAGCTTAGAGTACTAACCTAGAGCACTTTTCTCCTCTTGCCTCCAGATACTCAAATCAGCCAATGAAATAACCCTCCAGAAAACTAGCTGAATAAAATTTAACTCAGAAATTCAGCAATGTCTCGTTCAGATAATACACCGAAAAACAGTAGCTCATTCCCCATCTACTCGCCTGAGCTTCCTGAGGCATTTGAGCTGCGTCCACTTTGTCAGCAATATAAGCTGCCAACTGCTTGTCAATGGATGAGAGGGACTCCTGAATTAAGTGCAAGGATTTTTCGATCTCCTGGGCAGACTGGATGCTCTGTTCAAGCAACTTTTGCCTCCTCACAGCCTAAAGAGAAGAAGAATGAATCAGTGAAATGCTTATTCGCGGTAGTTTTTCTGCAATCCTGCTGCAAAGTAAATGAAGATTCTAGATTCTTCCACCATCACCTTTTTGTAAGATAGATTTCGCAGCTTCCTGCCACTCATTCAGCTCTCCTTATACAAATAAGAATAAGAAAAAAAAAATAATTAGCACAAAGCAGTACAGGGTCAAGAATCTCTGCGGGACAAAACAACAGAATTATGGACATCAAGGAAAGAGGCTGGAGAAAACATTAGTGAAAGCATCTTGGTAGCTGCAATCTGTCGTTCTCAGGCTGAATGTTCCTCCTGATCTCATTATATAGTTCAAGAGATTTGGTTTACTTAGAATAGGGTCATCGTCATCACAATCCAATTCAAGATGGATAATCCACTTCTACCAGTGAGACACATAGACAATCTGTTCAGAATCAGCTCCTTTTCAAAAAGAGAATTTCAAATAACCATCTGGTTATGGATTTATTTGAAATATGACTTCTACCCATATTCCATGGGCTTTTCCCCCCTTGTTTTCTCTCACAATTTGGGTTATAGAAATAACGTGTACCAGTAGTTCTGTGTTACTGCTGAGGCGGAACAAATAAGAAGTAACCCTAATATAGCCACAATTAATCTTGATTGTTACTACAGGTATGATTAGGATAATTTAACACTTTCCAAATATAAATAGCATGCTGCACAGATTGCACAATCTCCCTTCAAGGATCTGTTCACCTTTAAAAGAAGAGTTCTTAAAGTAAGGAATGGGACAAGCAATTTACTGAGAATCCCTTAAGCTATGCATCATAGCAAGCATTTTTCTTTCTTACACGATGTGTAGACGTGATTAGCTGGTACAAGAGTACTATCCTTCCCACAGACCATGACTGGGGTTTTAAAAATGATCCTGCCTGTGATGAATACAGCCTAATATACAGACTTGTCAAATCACTATGGTGTATACACGAAACTAATGTAACATTGTGTGTCAACTGTACCTGAAGAAAAAAATACACAAAGGAAAAAATAATACACATGTTGGCTCTGAAGCTTAAAATGTATTAGAGACACCATTATCTTTAATGAGGCCAACTAGGAACACAGTGAATAAGACTAAGAGATCTGGACCAAGGCACTGCAGCAGGAGTGGGAAGACATTCTCAGTATTTCTATCTGTACAGTAAACCTTCACAATTTTGCACCAGTCCTTCCTTTCCTCTCGTTCCACCCACAGCTTTAGTTTCACCAAGCCCTCTTACACTCCCATCTCTCAACACTATGTCTCCAGTCCAGATTTCTCCCTCGATCTCTGCATGTGTATATATAATGCCTTACTTGACATTTCTTCTTGGACATCCCACAGCAACCAAAACAACAGCATGGTCAAATATGGGCATATTCTGTGTCCCCTTCTCACCTACTTCTCACCTCTCAAGCTTGCTTTTGCTCTTAATCATTTCAGTGATTTATGATTATTCACTGCCTTTATTAGGCTTAATTCTGAATATTCCCTCTTCCTCTCTACCATGTCATTCACCGTTTTGTGTTTAATCGATCGATTCCTGATCCATTCTTTTATCTCTTAATATTTCTTGATTCCATCGTTTCTTTCCCAAATTGCCATTGTCATTCCTCTCCCTGAGGTCATTACCATCTCTTGTCTCAAAAACAGTACATGCTCTTGGCTGGTATCCTACCCTGTCATTACCCATCTGCAATGCAGCTATGCATTGTGTAGCTATGGTGTGTTCTTTCTAAAGTGAAATCATGGTTCTCTGCTTAAAATACTCGTGAGTATTCATTTTCCTGAGGAAATGTAGCTCAAACTACAGAGAAATTTTGTCTTTCATTCCCAAACATACACTATGGCCCTCTTGATACTTGGCCTCAAACATGCTATCTTCTTTTTATTGGCTAATTTACCTTTATCCTTTAACTTTTATCTTGGAAATGTGGACATCTCCCTCACCACTGGCTGTCTTGACACTCTATGCTCTCTCCTGTATTCTGTATTTCTGGCTCAGCATGTTTCACACCACAGTGTAATTTGCCATTAATTTTTTTGCCTCTCCTTCAGACTTTAAGTGCCAATGAGATTAGACACTGTGGATGTCTTGTTCATTGCTCAACACCAGCTCCTAGAAAAAAGACGATTACTTTTGTTCATGACTCAATGAATGGTGTAACAAAGCTTTTCAATAGGGAAAACAGAGAAGAGTTCCAATAGTCAAAAAACGGATTTACAAAATAAATGAGAAAAAGGTCACCACTAGACTGAGATATCGTTTGGAGAAAATTTCTTCCAGTTTTTGTTTTGTTTTGTTTTTTGTTTTGTGTGTGTGTGTTTTAGAATTAAGAGTATCAAAAGAGGACAGAACATCATTTAAAGAAAACTTTAATCCACTTCTCTTAAAATACTTGATCCAAATCAGTGACCAAGATCTTGCCCTATGGTCTGATTCAAATATCGTTTCCCTTTTCTTCAGTCAAAACTTCAACTAGAAGTAACATCAAATCATAATTCAGTTAACAGTCCTCAAGGCTATGATCAGAGCTTTCTGTATTGTACGAGAGAATGTCTGTAGTCTAGCCAGACCTTCTCCAGAGAAATGGATCCCTAATGATAAAGTTTCACCACTGTGACAGGTGGCTGGAGAAACCTTCCCATCACAACATGTAGTAATTGCCTACTCTGGCATTGTTCAAATATAGCCCTTTATCTGGCTAAAGGCAAAAACAGCCTACTGTCCTGTGGACATCTCTAGAACTTTAAGATAATAGGATATAATACACCATAATGTTGAATCACATATCTAGCCTCAAAATTGTATTTAGAAATCTAGCCTTTTCTATTCATGAGATGCTATGGATTGAAAGAAATAACCTAAGAGATGATGGCAGAGTTGACCTTAGGTAGGTTGGTTCTTTGCCTGACATGGAAGTCAGTAAGATTACTGAGACTGATATACATGGATTCTTTAATTATCTCAGGGAGAGAAAGGACCTGATGTCAATCAAGGCTTGTAGAATTCTTTGAACTAATCATGCCATAATCTGCCTTCTATTTCTAAACACCTTGTTGGGCAATCCCTCATGGGATGTCAGTCCTGTGCATTTTCTAGGACTCTCTGGCCACTTGATCTGTGCTGTCTCACTGGATGGAGTTGATAGGAAGATCTGAACCATAATCAGATTCTTGTTGTTTGTCCAGAATACGGCTCCACTACTGTATACAGCTCAGCTGTATAGCTAGATACAAACAGCAAATATGAGGAGAGTTAGAAACATATTGAAAGGCTGTAAATCAACAACAAAAATATAAAAGTAAAAAAGTGAATCCTAATGATGTTTAGTTACCAACAACAACAAAACATAATGAACAAAATTTTATTTTGGTTTTCAGAAAAATCCAAAGAAAACTTATCTAAACTAATCAACTTACATGAAAATATATTATTAATATTATCTCAAAGTGTTCTGGAGTATAAAATCACAAGCTGAATAATTTTTGTTATTAATGGGAAGTTGTCTTCACAATGAATTGTTTTTTCTACGTTCCTATTTTTTTTTTAAGTAATAACCTTTATGCCTCAATGCTACAAACACTTAAATTGGAGAACAGCATAGCTAAGAAACTGTGGAGGAATGAAGTTTTCATTCTGGAAGAATAAATTTCTCATGTGAAATAAAAACTGGGAATCTGAACCAAAATAAAGGTATTTAAAATATGAATGTAGGCTAAAAATAGAGAAACACATTATACATATTATCCCAGTAACTTTTTAGAAATCATCATTCATTTAAGAAACTATACATCCTGCTATACTTATTAAAGTTGCTATAAAACACAGTAATTTTTATTTCATTTAGTAAGTAGCAGGTAAGATCATGACTGCAAATGAGTTAGGGATATGGATGTTTTTCCTATTAATATATAAGAACTTGTGAGAAAATTATTATAAATATACATTTATCTTACAGTTAAGCTTTCGAGCCAGCAGCAAATGCTTATTAAGCACATAATATGTTGCAGAATTGAACTGTACAGATAGTTTCTCACTATTGGAAGATAACAACTAAACGAGAAAAAAATCAAGTAGAATGCAATGATGAAACATTTTTTAGCCAAAGAAAGAAAGAAGAAAAACAAATCTACATGGTATGAGTTTAAAAGTGCCAGGAAAGTGTTTTTGTCCAAAATTCCCCATCCTATACTGATACAATTCTTCTCTTGGTTACATACTCCACCATTAGAAAAAATATGGATTACAAAAAAAATTGCTAGAATAGAAATTCCCGAGAAATTTAATTCACTCTGTAGCATGAGTTAGTTCAAGGCCACATAAGTGTTTTTCTTCCAGGATCTGTGGGATCTAGGATTGGGGAGGGGAGAGATTTTGTCATTATTTTGTTTCTTCTTTTATGAGTGTGTGTTATTGCTTTACTGGGTTTGCTTTTTTTTTTTTTTTTTTTTTGGCAGAAAACTGGGGAATAATTTTTGATGCCTGGCTATGATTGTGGGGGACCAACTGGGTAGAGGAGGTTTTTGTGAGGAAGTTCTTTGCTGTGGAACCTCTTGTGTAGGGATACAAGAATGATAGAAGTCTTGTGGAATGGAAAACATGAGTGTGCAAAAGATACACTTTGATATTTTAGCATCTTGCACAAACTTTTTTTTGCTTGTTTGTTTTATCCAGATATGTAATAAATATTTCTTTGTTGCTTACTATGGGCCAGGCAAAAGAAGCTCTCAGTTTTTCTTCATGAAGTATACAACAGATCCAGGCTTAATATTGTAAAATTTACCCTTTCATTGGCCCTCTGCCAAAAAAACAGGATTCTTTCTAGTGGGGTGGGATTTTGAGAGACACCTGGCTTTTCAGAAGTCTGGACTGTGGATTTTCTCAAGAATTGTAGATTCTCGCCCATTCTGCTCCAATTTACGGGAAAAAAAACCTTCAGGCTCTTTGTGTAGACAAATTAGCTAGGGATTCTTTAAATTGTATTCATTAAAATTTCTAAGAAAAGGGAAAGAAGACATGTCAGATGGTTAATTAAAAATACAGTATGGTTTATGATCATCTTATAGTAAAAATACATTAATTTATTGTTTCTAAGTATTTGTCATTGAGATCCACACATGTAAAATGTTTTGACTTTCATCGTTATTTTCTTTTTCCTAAGTAATGAAATATTATAGCCATTCTTCAATTGGGCCTCATTTCTTTCAGTTATTTTAGTAGTATCTGAATGAAAGAAAACTATTTGTCAAATTTTGAGGCCAATAAAGCAACCACAAATTCTTCAAGTTTCTTCTTGGGGGAAAGCATTAACTTCCTGACTTTGAATGCTGTTGCCTTGCACCAAATAGAACAATAATGAGTTAAGTGTCTTTCTCATGGACAGTGGCTGGAGGGTGGGAGTCCTGTGAGAGATGTGCTAAAAAATCCTATTCCCGGGGCTCTTCAGAAATTAATGTGGAGACCTAAGAGAGGCCACTGATATGCATTATTTAACAGCCTCACCTGACTTCATACAGACTATCCTTGACCAAAAAGTTCTACTTTCTGGAGCCTCACATTCAGCTTGCCAGTCAATTAATGCAACTACTTCCTTTTAGTTTTTCTTTGTCACCTATAGAGTGGTTATAATTTGCTCAAATATCCAATAATAAGAACACTCAGTTTGACTGAATTGCTTTTGGTGGGTTGGGGAGCATTTTTTAGTGAATTACAGTTGACACACAATGTTACATTACTTTCAGGCATATAGCATAGTGATTTGACACGTCTATATATGTGATATGGTGTGCTTACCACAAGCATAGCTACCATCTGTCACCACACAGTGCTATTATAATACCAGTGACTCTATTGCCAATTTTGTACCTCTTATTGCTAGAACTTACTTAATTCATAACTCAAAGTATGTATCACTCTTGCCCTTTCCCCTATTTTCATTAGCTGTTTCCTCCTAACTCTTATGCAACTTATGAGCTACTCTGAAGCTCCATTATTACGGTCATGAATGCAATGGACCCTCTTATCTTAGAATTTTGGCTGTAGTCTTGAGCTGAAAACAGTGAGTCCTAAATTCCTCTCTAAGAGATGGAAATGACAAGTTTTATCTCAGAAAACTTTACATAAAAAGTAGGAAAGCTCGCTCTTCCTTCAGTATTCCACCAAGCTCACTTACTCTAAAATTCCATGAAGATCTTAAAGAGAATCATAGGCAGAATCCATGGCCCAGGGAGAAAGTATGATGACATCTTCTGTCAACTCCTCAGTGAGGAATAAAAAGTGGCACTTCAACCTCTCTGTCCTAGGCAAGTGAAGGAAGCTCCAGATCTACCACCCATAGAGTCTGGGAGTCCAAAGTAAATTGGGATGGCATCTAATTACCAACTTGGACTCTACTCATGCAGCTGAATGCTTTATTTGCTTACTATGCCTACATGGTTATAAAGGAAAAGAAATTGGAAATGATGGTATACTGAGGAGCAGAGGCAGCCTGTGTCTCCTAAAGCCTGGTGGGGCAAAAATGTTTCCATAGATCAGTACAGATGGAAAAAGGCAGCCATATTTGAGTTGTCTAAGAGAAACAATGCTTCAGGAGCAAGAGTACTCCACAATGAAGACACTTAAAGGTATTTTCACTAAATATGTTTTTCTTGTCAAAGAATTGGGAAGACCTCTTAAAAAGCCTACACTTGCATCCCCCAAAAAGTCAATGTTTGTGTCCTTGATATATAAAATACATGAATCTCTCTCTCAGAAATAAATAAAACACTAAAACAAATTTTTTTTTTTTTTTTTTTTTTTTTTAAAGAGGCACCTGGGTGGCTCAGTCGGTTAAGCTTCCGACTTCTGCTCAGGTCATGATCTCATGGTTCATGGGTTTGAGCCCTGTGCCGGGCTCTGTGCTGACTACCAGCTTGGAGCCTGAAGCCTGTTTCAGATTCTGTCTCCCTCTCTCTGACCCTCCCCTGCTCACGATGTCTCTCTATCTCTCTCTCTCTCTTTCTCAGAAATAAAACATTAAAAACATTTTATAAATACATGAGTGCCACAAAAATGTGAGTTAAGGGGACACTTTTCTTCCTTCCTACTTTTCAGGCCAATGGAGAATAAGGGGACCCAGATGGGGAAAGGAAAAGTGATGATGATGGAAACTGATCACTCTCCCCTTTTACTGTACGTCACTTAGGTCAGGGTTTAAGCTTGAAACGGAACAATAGAACAGTGAACTGAATGAGACTGAAAATTTAAGCTGAACTAAACTGGCTTAAAATTTTTAATTTCACAGAGACTGGAAAGCAATGGGATCTATTTAAGATTCCAGCAAGAAAGATAAAACAGTCATCAGCATGAAGCAAAATATTTCATGTTTCTGTCCTATCTGGTTCAAACTATACAGCAAACTGCTGTGATAGTCAATGAACTCAGCACTTCATAAACTGAAGTAGAGCCAAAGGAAAAAGATGGATATGAGGAACAACTAGAGTGTGGTCTGGGGAAAGGTAGGAAATGGTTTATGGAAGGTGTGAATGGACAGATCAAAGGACCTAGGAACTGTCTTTGAAACACTGAGAATTATGGTAGCATGGCATGATTAGAGAAAGCTTATAAAGCTACAATGATGCCCTGTTTTATACAATGGCCAGAAAATTGCATGCTTTATATCCACCAATGTCCCAAGTGTGGACTATTGCTGCTATCAAATGCAATGCTTCCCCTACTGATGGATAATTTCAGTGAATAGCCAACTAAAATTTCTGAAGGATAATTTGAAGGTCTTTAAGGAGGCATGGCATGGCATGGCATGGCAGCAAAATGTCAGGAAATATTTAAGGACCACTAGGCATGTTCTATTTGCCTCACAAACACATTCTCTAAACTTTTAGTTGTTTAGAAACAGCAGGAGGGCATCCTTTAAAAAGCTAAAATTTGAGGAATACCCTGGGCCTCACTGTAGACTCAGACCTCTTTAGGGTTGATGAGAAATATACATTTCATTTTTCATGATTTTGTAGGGTGGAAGGAAAATAACAGATCCTCCAGAGTTGCATACAACATTTCTAGATGGTTTGGTGTGCTTTCAGCAGGCTGAGGAAACGCTTTTCAAGAAGAATCCAGCTAGTGTTTTCCAAAGGGAATTAAACGGAGATTAAAAGAAAAGCAGAGGGGAAAGAAGATAATGTATAGCAGAACAGGCAATTTTCAACTACTCACGGTCTCAGCAACCATCAAAAGCTTCTCTTCGTTGCCTTTTTTGTTCGTTTGTTTTCAAATTAGTCTGTCCTACTTTTTCCTAAATAAAGGAGGTTCCACACAGTGTCCCTTGGACAAGGAAGATCAAATAAGAAAAAAAACTATGTTGCTTTAAGCCACTTTAGATTTAACTCTTATGAGGAGTTCTGGCACAATTAGTTTTTGTGGCATGCTTGTGAGCATACGTGATAGGGATTTAGGCTATAAATAATTAGGCAGATGTGCACAAGTGTTTGTATACATATTCTTTAAATATAAAAGAATGTTACATTATTTACAAGTATCTTCTAGATTTATATTTTTTAATGTCACTGGGTTTAAAACCACAGGCAGAGAAATCCCCAAACCATGTGCAATGAGCTCTCTATAATTTCCTTTACAGGAAAAGATTATAAATGTTAAAACCTCTGGGGTCATGGTTAGTCGGAGCTTCACCTGTTTCAGGTCTCTATAGGTCACTGGAGTTCTTCTGTGACCTCTGAAGGAAGCACACTTGAAAGCAATGTTTGGGAATCACTTTATCAATGGAACTTGACATCAGATAGCCATCACTTTCAAGTAAAGCATTGATAGAATGGTCAATGAGCTGTACAGTAATATATCTAAGACATTTCTGGAATTTTGCTACATCCATTCATCTTCATGGGTAGACAAATGAAACTGGTCTTCCATGCTGACAGGAGCAAACCAATGCATTATTACAGCTCCAAAAAGAAAGTGCTGGGACTATAACACAGTAAATCTAGAAGGAATCTACAGAGTTCATATCATTCTGGCCTTTTCAAGGAAACTTCAGAGACCCTCCTGGTTAGCAAAGTTTCTCTGGTGCAAAGGGTACTCTCCAAATGCACATACACTCATAATATCAAAGTCTAAAGTTAAGGCAATTAATAATTTATTGATATTGTAACCAAATAAAATATCACAGAATATTCCTCTTGATACAGAATGGTGTGACAGAATCAGAGTCTAGGGATAAACTGAGTCAGGATTGAGAATACATGTCTAAGTAACTCACAGAATCCGCCTAAGAGAAAAAATCCAAATCTTGAGGTAAAATCAAGTTGTAGAATGAAGCAGTAAGTAGAGATGAGAACTACAAGTAGGAATGTAGCCACTGAGAAACTCAGACGATTTCTGGCAATTGCTTCTATTATCCCATAAAGCCAAAGATGCAGTGACATTTCCATAACTCAGGTGTAGGTACAGAAAAGCAAGGCATCACCATTTATAAAACCATTGTTGGTGGTTTTATAACTGAGGTATGCAGGTAATCATCCAAGTAGAGAACGCTTCAAGTGGGGGAGAACCTAGTAAGACCAACTGTAGACAGACTGGTAGCCATGTCAACTTGTCTCTGAATGACACACTCCTTGGTGTTCCTTACATGAGGGCAGTGATTTCTAGCCAACACAGCAATGCAACAGAGATCTCAGAAGGAAAGGCCTTATGGTGTTAGTCAATCTCTCCACTCAGGAATTCAGATCCTCAGGAGAACTGGAAAACTACTACGCTTCTCTCCTGGGATGTCTGGGATGATCCTTTTTCATTCTTTCCATATGTATGAAGACTAACAATATTTATTAACCACAAACACTCCAGATGATCACCCCGGTTCTCAAGAAGCTGAGGTGCATAAAACAGAGTGTGTTTATGGCCTCTGGTCACCCTACTTATCCAAACTACACTGAGTAAATCCTTACATCTAGTTCAGTAGCTGCACCAAGCACTATTTTATCCTAAGGTTATTAGAAGCCTTTCAAACCTTCTGTTCTCCAGGTAGCTATGATAGACAAGACTACAGATTTGTAGCAAGCAATTCCTGCCAGGGTCTTTGGCTCCAATATGATTCATTTGGCTGGGATGTGCACCTTGAACAACAGGAGCAAGATTCAGGGAACAGCTGCTTTTCCTTTTGCTTGCCAAATACACTGAACAATTCCTTAGCAGTACACTGGGAGCGCAGAAAGAAGACTCATGTGTGTAAGCCCAGGGAATAGATCAACACTGGCAAAGTGGTCCATTACATTTGATTCCTTGTTAGAAACCATGGTCATCTGTCACTGAATGCTCTTGTGACGTACTAAACTGGCTGAAAGAGACATACACTGTTTCCCAACCTCCTCTCACCGCTATCTCTTCTCCCCAGTGGCACCTAACCATCAGTTGGACATGAAACCTATTGTGCTGAAGTTGTTTGGACTGAGAGAGGAGCAAGCAGGCCTCTGGGGGTGGACCCTCGCTTGTAGCGTTATTGCCCTTGCCAAACGTCAGTTACAGCTGAGGATTACATTGCGGACAGTATCTACTGCAATCATGCAGGACTGCTTAGTGTCTTCCAATCTGGTCCCACAGGGTATGTCTGTTCCATCTAGTCTTTGGTCTGGGACAGAGAGAGGTAGTGTACTGGGAAACACAGCAATGTACTCCGTGCCATCGGCATCCTAGAAAGTGCTCATTCTATTCCAGCAGGGAAATGTAGCCTTGAAGGAGAACTACATTTTTCCCCTTCTCAGTTTAATTGTTTGGGAAGTGAAAATGAGTTTCGTCTCTGGAATAAAGTGATCAGTCAGTTCCAATGAGCAGTGGATGGACATGAAAAAGTTAATGGTCCACACCAGGAATGACTCTGAGATACTGGGCACTTTAGGAAAGGGAACTTCCTTAAACAATTCATGTTCAGGTGAAGGTCAAGGTCAGAGTTCTCAAACCTAAATAAACAGCAGATTGTAGGGGAAAATTTCAAATTGCCATTTGATTGCCATTCTCAATCGAATTCTACTAAGTTAGAAATTCAAAGGAGTTGGGAAGGAGTATGTGAAGGCTAAAGTTCCTACGATCTTCCATCTGTGTGATTTTGAGGACTTGCCAAATTTGAAATGAATTATTAAGAGTGAAATTTGAAAGATGCCATAATTAAGAATTACATAATGACAGACAAATGCAATTAATCCAGCTCACAACAAAAAAGAAGAAAAAGCAGAGTACTATTAAATTAGCCATTTCTCGAGGCAGATTAGAAAACAACATGAAACTTGGTAAGGGAGAGGCAGTAAAGTCATTCTCCACTTTTACCAGATACTTTTAATGAGAGCTCTCTAATGAATATTTACATTCTATGACCTAAGAAACAGCTTGAGGAACTTGTAAATGTTTTTGTTCTTCATTCCATACGTGAATTGCCCTGAGAAACTAGAACACATTGCAAAACAAACAAACAAAAAAACCTAAAAAACAAAACAAAACCAAAAAACAAACCCTTTTTCAATGTTCCCCCTCTCATCCTTCTTTAAAAACAAAACAAAATTACAAGTAATTTCAGCCAGATTTACCTGAATATTAAAGAAGAGTTTAGATTATTCAACCTTTCATGGCTTGAAAAGAATATCAGTTTAAAAAGAGCCTAGAGTGTTAAAAGGAAGATGGATGAAACAGATGGACATATACCTTGAGAATAACATTTTATGTTATATGAATTATGTATTAGTTGCAAATATAACAGATCATAAGTAAAAGCTATGTACAAGTTTCATTAAGACAAAGAGAAAACCTCCAGGAATTATTATGAGAATGTACACGGATAACGAAACTAAAAGAGAAGTATCTATTCAAAAATTAATTCCTAAAATGTGAATTCACCAATCCGTAGTACTGACTTAATTTTGCAATTGATTAAGTTTTAAGCCTTAACACTAGATGTTTTTCATTTATACATTATCTCCTTCCTTTGTTATTAAAATTTTAAAGGAAGGAGCTCAACCACCAAATTATAAGATATTTAAAGATGAGACACCCTTAAATGTGTATGTTCATACTCATTCATTTTAAGGCTCTCCCAAAGAAAGAACAATTTACCTAGAGTACATAATATTTAAATATTGATTAAGTAGTAAAATAGAATGCATGAATTATGTATATATATGCAGAAATATTAATATATATACATATATAAATATAGATACAAACATGTATATGTGTATATGTATTTTCATGACCTTTGTGTCTGAATCAAAGTTAATATGTTATACCTGGTATACTTACAGACAAGAAAATTTTAACTACTGTCTTATAAAACATTTCATAAATGTCAGTGCAAATAGCCAAGAAAATACTATTTACTGATTGAGGGTAAATTATATTTAAAGATAATGATATACTTACTACCTACAAAATAAAATAAATAGACCTCTATGATTCATAACGATTAAAGAATGAAACATATTTCCAACAGCCTTTGTTCTTGTGAAGGTTACATAATATTTCATTTCCTGTGTCTATAAAATACAGGGTAATTAAATTCAAAATACAAGATGTGCAATAAAACATTATTAAAATCAACAATCAAGGTAACTCACATAACTGGTAAAACGTAAACAAAAATATTTTTCTTAGATAATAAAAAAGATACTGTAAAAAGAGAAAGAGAAAAATTATTTTCTAATTAAAAAACAAAAGGATAAACTGTCTTATCTATTTTTCTTACATTACTGAGGGCTGGGCTATTGAATTTATTATCTATGTGTAAGTATTACACAGGTGGGTTTTTCCCCTCAAAATCGAATTATTCCTGTCCAATTATTCAGTTAAAGTTATTATGAGAAGAACTTGCATAGTCCACTACTCAGCTCAAAAATGAAGTCACCTTGAACACAGATGTTTGGCATAACAGTCTGCTTACATTGCAGTTTTTTAAAAAGATAATAGTTTTATCACAGAACATTCAACCTAGGAAAGTCAGGAATCAAGATACCCAACATCTTTCTTCACCTATAAGGAAAGAAAGCACCAAACTCAAAACATGAAAAAATGTAATCCTAGAAGCTATATCCATCATCAACACACTAAGATTTAAATCTCTTCAATTCTACCTTTCCATTTTCTAAAGTATTTATCATTGGTTAATCATCCCTAGTGAAATCTTTTTAAACAATGCTGTTCTGTACAAATGCATCTAATTCTGTAACTGCTGACTAATTTTGAAAGCAACATAGGTATAAAATTAACCAAATATGTAAGCTGACAATCGGGGCTGGCCATCAGCATCATAGCGACCTGTGCGATCGTGCAGGACTCCATGCTTAGGTCCCCTGCTTGCTCTGATGATCTGCTGTCACTCCCTTGAAGTTTAATTTTAGAACAAGAATCCTGCATTTTGTTCTTGTACTGGACCCCACAAATTAAGCAGCTGGTCCTGATTACAATAATTTAGGGGAAATGGCCAATAGCTATAAGGTTGAAATAAGAAGCCAAGCTAAATTGGATAAGGTAGAGAAATTTAAGAAAAGCATAAACTTCAAATTAGAGGCACCAGGACACAGTGCCATACTAGTGGTGGGAGAATGAATATCAAATGAATGACTTCCAAATGTGAATTTAATTGGAAGATAAGATTCCCAACACCAGTCTTTTAGTTGTCTCAGGATATGATCAGATTTATCCTGGAGATACTGCCTGTAGATCATGGAAATAAAAGTACGTTTCCTTTTGATTGTCCATGTGTCTGTATATGTGTCATCGTAAATTAAATTATTACTTTGCAGAAAACTGTGGAAGAAATTTACATAACTGTTTACACTGCAAGCCATTCTGCTGGCTACTACTTTGTCTACAATATTGTTTGCTAACACTTCTTCTTATTTTAAATTGCTCTCTACAAGAGAAGAGTGTCTATTGCAAATCCTTTCCACTCTTACTTCTTCTTTTTTTTTTTTTATGTTTTATTTATTTCTAGGAGAGAGAGAGACAGCGTGAGCAGGGGAGGGTCAGAGAGAGAGGGAGTCACAGACCGAAAGAGGCTCCAGGCTCTGAGCTGGCAGTCAGCACAGAGCCCGACGCGGGGCTCGAACCCACAACCGCGAGATCATGACCCAAGCGAAAGTCGGACGCTTAACCGACTAAGCCACCCAGGCGCCCTTTTCCACTCTTACTTCTTAAGAAGTACCAGTTCACTATTCACATCCCCACTTCTTCAAACCACCAATACTCCAGGACCTAAAAGAGATTTAGTTCCTATGCAGATATGGAGTCTTTCCTAGTAAACTTTCTCAGCCTTACTATTCTTCACTTCAAAAATACCTTCATATCAATTCAATTCACTCTCTTCCACTTTCAAAGTCCACCATTCCAGTTTTGCTCATATACCCTCTCCTGTAAAACTTGCTTTTACATGTTCAGTAAGTACCTTTATTGGATTTTTCCTCCTATTACAAACAGGTTTAAATTTTCAATGTCCTGTGGTGCTCGGGTGGCTCAGTGGATAAGCGTCCAACTCTTGATCTCGGCTCAAGTCATGATCTCACTATTCCCGGGTTCAAGCCCCACATTAGGCTCTGTGCTGATTGCAATAACATGGCAACTGCCTCGGACTCGGTTCTTCTCTCTGCCCCTGCCCTACTTGTGTATGTGCTCTCTTTCTCTCTCTCAAAATAAATAAGCTTAAGAGACATCTTTTAAAAAAATTTTAATGTTTTATTTATTTCTGAGAAAGAGAGAGAAACAGCATGAGCAGGGAAGGGTCAGAGAGAGAGAGGGAGACACAGTATCAGAAGGAGGCTCCAGGCTCTGAGCTAGCTGCCAGCACAGCCCAATGCAGGGCTCGAACCCACTAACCGTGAGATCATGACCTGAGCTGAAGTCGGAGGCTTAACCAACTGAGCCACCCAGGTGTCCCTTAAAAGGCGTCTTCACTGTACTGAAAGTCAATAAGATACCTTGTCTATCTTATTTATTACTCAAGTTATTGCCCCTTCTTATTTTTCCCTCACCAAATATTTTTTTTCAAAGACATGCTAATTCTCTTTCATCCCCAGCTTTAATGAGATGTAACTGGCACATAACACTCTGCAAATTTAAGATGTGCAAAATGTTAATTTGAGACATTTGTAAATTTTAAAATGAGTAGCACCACTCTATTAGTCACCACCTCTATCCCATCACATAGTTACCATTTCTTGTCACCCAACAGCCTAAAGAATAACTTACATTTACTACCTCTACTTTAGCATTGACCATTTTCTCTTTTACCTCAATTTAACCTCACAGTTGCCCCTCCAGAAACTGAACAACACAACTGGAGCGAACAAGGGACTGAAGAGTAGTTGAACAAATAAATCAAGCTAGTAGAGACTACTTTTTTTTAAAATTTTTTTTAATTTTATTTATTTCTAGGAGAGAGAGAGAGAGAGAGAGAGAGACAGTGTGAGCAGGGGAGGGTCAGAGAGAGAGGGGGAGATACAGACTCTGAAACTGGCTCCAGGCTCTGAGCTGGCAGTCAGCATAGAGCCCGACGCGGGGCTCGAACCCACGAACTGCAAGATCATGACCTAAGCGAAAGTCGGACGCTTAACCGACTAAGCCACCCAGGTGCCCCAAGTAGAGACTACTTTTTAAAGTATTAAGTGGGTGATGGGGATTGCATAGGGCACTTGCGATGAACACCAGGTGTTTTATGAAAGTAATGAATCACTAAACTCTACACCTGAAACTAATATTACACTGTATGTTAACTGTGATTTAAATAAAAACTTGGAAGAAAAACCTGAAGCATTAAGTTTTGCATTTTATGGACAGTTTAAGAAAAAGAGTCATAAAAGGTATTTTAAGTATTTTATAGAACAAGAGGCTGATTCTCAGTTTGCTATTATTTTAGAGAAAATGCAGTAGTTTATGATTTTACTGTTTAAATATGGTCATTTTTATTTGTATACTTATTAAACTGGTATATCAAAACTCTTATTCCTAAGGGTAATCTGGTCTGGTATTTAATATTATACTTACTTATCTCATTAGCTTAATATTCTTTGCTAAAAAATACATACTTACACTTCAGAAATAAACAGATTAAGAGACAGCATTGTTTTGTTTGTCTGTTTACCTTTGGCCTCTGTAATCATCAGGGGACTAGTTTTAATATCTCTTTAAGGTGACAACCTATTTATAGAGAGAGGGAAATATACTTGATTTTTTTTTCCTTAAGGACCCACCAGTAACAAGAGATCTAAAAGTGGCTTTCATGTAATTGAAGTTAAAAAAAAAAATGGTTCACAATGAAAAGCCTGTGTGGCTTATGAACTGCTTATTGTGTGCCAGACCGTATGTAGATCTGCTGAGACTATCTTTCAGATCTGTTAGGAGAGATGTTGGCAAAGAACAAGAAGAGCCAAGATTACTTTCAATGTTTTGGCCTGAGACAATTAAAGAATGAGTTGGCAAGAATAAACAAGGTGAAAAATGTGTTGGGTAGGTTTCACAGGAACTCAAATCTAAATATGTGAAGTTTGATTGCCTAATACCTACCTAAGTAGAGATCTATAATACCAAGATGGATATATAGGTCTAGAGTTTAGGGCAGAGGGTTGTACTAGAGAGAATATTTTGAAAATCATTAACATGTAAAGGCTATTTAAAGCCATGACTTTGCATAAAATATCAAATTAGTGAATACAGAAAGAAAAACAAGTATAAAGTTTAAAAATTATATTTGGTACAACTCACCTCCTCCCATGGATGTAGATCATCTACAGCTACATATAAAATAATTCTGTTTATCACAGACCTGGAAACTAGTTGAACAGCTACTTTACAGACCACAATAAAGGGATCACATCAACACGAGTGGGAGAAAAGAAATATCATCTCACCGAAGAACACCACTCAAAGTACAGTGACTCCCAATAGGGATGGATCTCATGATTCTGGGGTTTCTCCTGAGACATGAGGGGTTCAAGGCCACATCAGGCACCTCAACCCTTGGACCTATACCAGAGAGATTAGCCCCCAAAACATCTAGCTTTGAAAAACAATGAGGCTTATATCCAGAATACCCATATACAGAAAATCAACATACCAAATCTATGGGATGCAGCAAAAGAAATTCTAAGATGGAAGTTCACAGTGATGCAAGCACACCTCAAGAAACAACAAATAATAAACAATCTAACCTCATCTCTCAAAAAACTAGAAAAAGAACAAAGAAACCCCAAAGTTATAATAAAGAAGGAAATACTAAAGATGAGACTGAAAACAAATGAAACAGGTAAAAAGACAAGAAAAAAAAATTAATAAATCCAAAATCCGATTCTTTGTGAAAACAAAATTGACAAACATTTAGCTAGACACACCAAGAAAAAGAGAAAGGGTTCAAATAAGTAAAATCAGAAATGAAAGGGGAGAAACTACAACTGACATCACAGAAATACAAAGGATCCTAAGAAACTACTATGAACAATTATATGTCAACAAATTGATCAACCTACAACAATGGATAAACTCCTAGAGACACATAATCTTCTAATACTGAATCAAAACAAATAGAAAATCTGAATAGACTAACAGAAAACTCAGTAATCAAAAACCTCCTAACATAAAAGTATAGTCCAACTCTTTCAAAAAACTCAAGAGAAGGGAGTGTTTCCAAATACATTTTACAAGGCCAGTTTTACCCTGATACTAAACCCGGTAAGAATACCACAAAAGAAAAGAAAAAGAAAATTACACAACAATATCCCTGATGAACAAAAATGCAAAAATCTTTAAAAAAAAATATTAGGAAACTAATTCAGCAAAACATTAAAAGGATCATACACCAAGAAGCCTGGGTGACTCAGTCTGGTTAAGTGTCTGACTCTTGATTTCGGCTCAGGTCATGAGACTGAGCCCCTCTTTGTGCCTCTTTGTGCTCTGGGCTGATAGCACAGAACCTGCTTGGGATTCTCTCTCTACCTCTCTCTGTCTCTCCTTCACTTGTGCCAGTGTGCTCTCACACTCTCTCAGTCTCTCTCTCTCTCTCAAAATCAATACAAATTTTTAAAAAAGGATCACAGTGTGTATGATCAACTGGAATATATTCCAGGGGTGCAAGTGTGGATCAATATTCATAAATCAATCAATGTGATAGAACACACGAACAAAATGAAAGATAACAATGATATAATTATGATGATATATATATCTAATGATATAATTATCTCGATACAAAAATGTTTGGCAAAATTCAACTTCCATTCCTGATAATAACTCTCAACCAAGTTGGTATATAGGGAACATAGCTCAACATAATAAAGGCCATATATAATAAGCCCATAGCTAACATCATATGCAATGATAAAAAGCTGAAAGCTTTTCCTCTAATATCAGGAACAGACAAGGATTCTCTTTCTTGCCACTTTTATTCAACACAGTATTTGAAATGTTAGCCAGATCCAAGTAATTGAGCAAGAGAAGGAAATAAATTTCATCCAAGTTAACAAAGAATTAAAAATCACTATTTGCAGATTACATGGTACTAGATACAGAAAACCTAAAAGCTCTACCAAAAAATGTCAGACAAAAAAATGAACTCAGCAAAGTTGCATGATATAAAATCAATGCATAAAATTTGATGCAATTCTGTACACTAATAACAAACTTTCAAAGAGAATAAAACAATCCCCTTTAAAATTACATCAAAAAAAGGCAAAATACTTAGGAATACATTTAACCAAGGAGACAAAAAAACCTGTATTCTGAAATATCTCAAGACACTGATAAAAGAAATTGAAGAAGCCAAAATAAATAAAAAGACCCATGCTCACGGGTTGGAAAATTAATATTGTTAAAATTTCCATATTACCCAAAGTAATCTACAGATTCGGCACAATCCCTATCTAAATTCCAATTGCATTTTTCACAGAACCAGAACAAACAATTCTAGAATTTGTATGGAACCAGAGGAGACCCCAAACAGCCAAAGCCCTATAGAAAAAGAACAAAGCTGGAGGCTTCAAACTATCTGATTTCACACTATATTACAAAACTATAGTAATCAATACAGTATGGTTTAGGGATAAAAGTAGACACATATGTCATTGGAGCAGACTAAAGAGCCCAGTAATAAACTCACACATATGGGTCAATTAACTTACAACAAAGGAGGCAAGAATAAACAGTTGTGGAAAAGACACTCTTCAACAAATGGTATTGTGAAAACTGTACAGCCACAAGGAGAAAAAAGAAACTGTACTCTATCTAACACCATACACAAAAATTAAATTAAAATGAATTAAAGATGTGATTACAAGACATGAAGCCATAAAACTCCTAGGAGAAAACAAATGGTAAACTCCTTGATATCAATCTTGGGGATGATTTTTTGGATTTGACTCCAAAAGCAAAGGGACCAAAAGCTAAAATAAACAAGCGGGACTACATCAAACTAACAATGAAATGACAACATACTAAATGAAGGAAAATATATGCAAATCATATATCTGATAAGAGGTTAATATGAAAAATATATACAGAACTCATGCAAAATAGTGAAAAAGAAAAGAGAAAAACAAAACACAAAAAACGATGTGAGCAAAAAAGGGGCAAAGAATCAGTATAGACATTTTCCCAAATGTCAGGCCCTGGACAGTCAATGAGCCTTCTTTAATATAGCAATACTCGCAGGGGCAGAGTGTATAAACAAACTTTTAAAACTGACAGGAGACATATAGCTAGCCAAAATTATGAAATGGAAGAACTCTTCTCTAAAGAAATTCCAGGAACAAGTGACAGCTAAAGAATGGCACAAAACAGATAAAAACAACATAACTAAACAAGAATTTAGAATGATAGTCATAAAATTAATCGCTGGGCTTGAAAAAGGCATGGAAGACATCAGAAAAGCTATGGACCTTAAAAACAATTGTGATAAATCAAAAAGTGCTATACATGAGATGCATAATAAAACGGAGGCAGCCACTGCATGGATTCAAGAGGCAGAGAGGAAAATAGGTGAATCAGAAGACACAATTATAAAAAAAAACAAAAACAAAAAAAAAAAAAAAAAAAAAACAGGAAGCTGAGAAAAAGAGATAAACTGATCCAGGAGCACAAAAGGAAAGTTTCGGAGCTGAGTGATACAATCAAAGGGAACAATATCCATATCACAGGAATTCCAGAAGACGAAGAGAGAGAGAAAGGTGCTAAAGGGGTAATCGAACAAATTATAGCTGAGAGCTTCCCCAATCTGGGAAAGGAAACAGACACTAAAATCCAAGAGGCACAGAGAACTCCCCTCAGACATAACTTGAATCGATCTTCTGCACGACATATCATAGTGAAACTGGCAAAATATAAGGACAAAGAGAATTCTGAAAGCAGCTAGGGAGAAAAGGGCCATAACATAGAAAGGAAAACCTATCAGAGTGGTTGCAGACCTATCTACTGAAACTTAGCAGGCCAGAAAGGAACACAGCTTCCTATTTTTTTTTTTCTCTGTTCAATGTGATGAACAGGAAAACTATGCAGCCAAGAATCCCCTTCCAGCAAGCCTGTCATTTGGAATAGAAGGAGAGATAAGTCTTCCCAAATAAACAAAAATTGAAAGAATTCATCACCACTAAATCGGCCCTACAAAAAATCCTAACGGGGACTCTATGAGAGAAATGTTGCACAGAACACAAGGTACCAGAGACACTACTATAAGCAGGACTCCTACAAAGAAGACAATGACTCTAAATCCATACTTTTCAATAATAACACTAAATGTAAATGGACTAAATGCTCCAATCAAGAGAAATAGGATATCAAAATGGATAAAAAAAAATCCATCTATCGGTTGTCTATAAGAAACTCATTTTAGACCTGAGGACACCTTGAGATTGACAGTAAGGGGATGGAGAAATATATATCATGCTACTGGAAGTCAAAAGAAAGCTGGAGTAGCTATAGTTATAGCAGACAAATTGGACTTTAAAGTAAAGGCAGTAAGAAGGGATGAAGAAGGGCATTATATAATAATTACAGGGTCTATTCATCGGGAAGAGCTATCAATTATAAATGTCTATGCACCAAATACAGAAGCACCCAAATACATAAAACAATTAATCACAAACAGAAACAATCTTATGGATAAGAATGTGCTAATAGCAGGGGATTTTAATACTCCACTTACAGCAATGGATAGATCAACTAGACAGAAAATCACTAAAGAAACAATGGACTTGAATGACACTGGACCAGATGGATTTGACAGATATATTTAGAACTCTACATCCTGAGGCCATGGAAATCACTTTCTTCTCAAGTGTGCATGGCACATTCTTCAAGGCAGATCACATACTGGGTCATAAACCAGCCCTCAATAAATATAAAAAAGAATTGAGACACTTTCAGATCAGAATGCTATGAAACTTGAAATCAACCACCAGAAAAATGTCTGGAAAATCTCCAGAAACATGGAGGTTAAAGAACATTCTAGTAAAGAACGAATGGGCCAACTAGGCAATTAGAGAAGAAATTTAAATAATATATGGAAACCAATGAATATGAAAATAGAACAATCCAAACTTTATGGGATGTGGCAAAGGCAGTTCTAAGAGGAAAGTACACTGCACTCCAGGCCTATTTCAAGAACCTGGAAAAAGCACAAATACAAAATCTAACAGTTCCCCTAAAAGAACTAGAAACAGAGCAACAAGAGTGCCCCAAACCCAGTAGAAGAAGAGGAATAATAAAAATCAGAGCAGAAATAAACAATATAGAATAAAAAAAAAACCCAGTTGAACAGATCAATGAAACCAAGAGCTGGTTTTTTGAAAAAATAAACAAAATTGATAAACCTATATCCAGGCTTCTCAAACAGAAAAGAGAGAACACCCAAATGGATAAAATCATGAATGAAAATGGACTTATTACAACCAACTCCTCAGAAATACAAGCAACTATCAGGGAATACTATGAAAAATTATATGCCAACAAACTGGACAACCTAGAAGAAATGGACAAATTCCTAAACACACATAACTACAAAAATTCACACAAGAAGAGATAGAAAATCTGAAAAGACCCATAACTAGTGAAGAAATAGAATCAGTTATCAAAAATCTCCCAACAAATAAGAGCCCTCGGCCTGAAGGCTTCCCTGGGGAATTCTACCAGATTAAAATCAGAGTTAATACCCATTCTTTTCCAAAAAACATGAGTGAAGGGAAAATTTCCAGACAAATTCTAAAAAGCCAGCATTACTTTGATTCCCAAACCAGACAGAGACCCAGAAAAAAAAGAGAACTACAGGCCAACATCCTTGATGAATATGGATGCAAAAATCCTCAACAAGATGCTAGCAAATTGAATTCAACAGCAAATAAAAAGAATAATCCACTATACTTAACTGGGATTCATTTCTGGGTTACAGGGCTGGTTCAGTATTCACAAACCAATCAATGTGATACATCACATTAAGAAAAGAAAAAAACCATATGATCCTGTCAATAGATGCAGAAAAAGCATTTGACAAAATAAAGCATCCCTTCTTTTTTTTTTTAATTTTTTTATTTATTTCTAGGAGAGAGAGAGACAGCGTGAGCAAGGGAGGGTCAGAGAGAGAGGGAGTCACAGACCGAAACAGGCTCCAGGCTCTGAGCTGGCAGTCAGCACAGAGCCCGACGCGGGGCTCGAACCCACGAACCGCGAGATCATGACCTAAGCGAAAGTCGTACACCCAACCGACTAAGCCACCCAGGCGCCCCTGAAGCATCCCTTCTTAATGAAGACCCCCAATAAAGTGGGGATAGAAGGAACTTACTTAAACATCATAAAAACCATTTATGAGAAGCCCACAGCTAATTTCATCCTCAATGGGGAAAAACTGAGAACTTTCTCCCTGAGAACAGGAACACGACAGGGATGTCCACTCTCACCACTGTTGTTTCACATAGTGCTGGAAATCCTAGCATCAGCCATCAGACAACAAAAGGAAATAAAAGGCATCCGAATTGTCAAAGAAGAAGTCAAACTTTCACTCTTCGGAGATGACATGATACTCTACACGGAAAACCTGACAGACTCCACCCGAAGCCTACTAGAACTGATCCATGAATTCTGCCAAGTTGCAGTGTACAAAATCAATGTACATAAATTGGTTGCATTTTTATACACCAATAATGAAGCAACAGAAAGAGAAATCAAGAAATGGATCCCATTCACAATTGCACACAAAAAAAAAAAAACATAAAATACCTAGGAATATACTTAACCAAAGATATAAAGATATAAGAGATCTGTATGATTAAAACTATAGAAAACTTGGGGCGCCTGGGTGGCTTAGTCGGCTAAGCGTCCGACTTTCGCTTGGGTCATGATCTCGCGGTTCGTGGGTTCGAGCCCCGCGTCGGGCTCTGTGCTGACTGCCAGCTCAGAGCCTGGAGCCTGTTTCAGTCTGTGACTCCCTCTCTATCTGACCCTCCCCTGCTCATGCTGTCTCTCTCTCTCTCCTAGAAAAAAAAAAAAAAAAAAAAAAACTAGAAAATGATGAAAGAAACTGAAGAAGACACAAAGACATGGAAAAACATTCCATGCTTATGGATCAGAGGAATAAATATTGTTAAAATGTCATTACTATCCAAAGCAATCTACACATTCAGTGCAATCCCAATCAGAATTGCACCAGCCTTCTTCTCAAAACTAGAACTATCCTAAAATTTGTATGGAACCACAAAAGACACCAAATAGCCAAAGTAATATTGAAGAAGAAAACCAAAACGGGAGGCATCACCATCCCAGACATTAGCCTCTACTACAAAGCTGTAGTCATCAAGCCAGTATGGTATTGGCACAAAAAAAGACACATAGACCAATAAAGTAGAATAGAGAACTCAGAAGTGGACCCACAAATGTATGGCCAAATAATCTTTGATAAAGCAGGAAAGAGTGTCCAATGGAAAAAAGACAGCCTCTTTAACAAATGGTGGTGGGAGAACTGGACAGCAACATGCAGAAGAATGAAACAAGATCATTTTCTAACACCATACACAAAAATAAACTCAGCATGGAGAAAGGACCTGAACATGAGACAGGAAACTATCAAAACCCTAGAGGAGAAAGCTGGAAACAACCTCCTTGACCTCCACTGCAGCCATTTCTTACTTGACACATCCCCAAAGGCAAGGGAATCAAGAGCAAAAATAAATGATTGGGGCCTCATCAAGATAAAAAGCTTCTTCACAGCAAAGGAAACAATCCATAAAACTAATAGGCAGCTGATGGAATGGGAAAAGATAGTTGCCAATGACCTATCAGATAAAGAGCTAGTATCCAAAATCTATAAGGAGCTCACCAAACTCCACGCTCGAAAAACATATAACCCTGTGAAGAAATGGGCAGAAGACAGGAACAGATACTTCTCCAAAGAGGACATCCAGATGGCCAACAGACACAGGAAATGATGCTCAGCATCCCTCCTCATCAGGGAAATACAAATCAAAACCACACTGAGATACCACCTCACGCCAGTCAGAGTCTCTATAATGAGCAAATCAGAGAGCTCTAGATGCTGGCTAGGATGTGGAGAAATGGGCACCCTCCTACACTGTTAGTGGGGATGTAAACTGGTGCAGTCCCTCTGGAAAACAGTGTGGAGGTTCCTCAAAACATTAACAGTAGAACTCTCCAATGACCCAGCAATAGCACCGCTAGGAATTTACCCAAGAGATACTGGACTGCTGATGCATAGGGGCCCATGGACCCCAATGTTCATAGCAGCACTCTCAACAATAGCCAAATCATAGAAAGAGCCTAAATGTCCATCAACAGATGAATGGATCAAGAAGATGTGGTTTATCTATACAATGGAATACTACATGGCAATGAGAAAGAATGAAATCTAGCCATTTGTAGCAACGTGGATGAAACTCGATAGTGTTATGCTGAGCGAAATAAGTCAGGAAGAGAAGGACAGACTCTATATGTTTTCACTTATAAGTGGAACAGGAGAAACTTAACGGAGGACCATGGGGGAATAGAAGGGGCAAAATAGTTGGGGAGAGGGAGGGAGGCAAACTATGAGAGACTCTTGATTACTGAGAATAAACTGAGGGCTGATGGAGGTGGTGGAGAGGGGAAGGGGGGTGATGGGCATGGAGGAGGGCACTTGTTGGGATGAGCAGTGGGTGTTATATGGAAACCAACTTGACAGTAAAGTATGAAAGAAAAACAAAAAAAGAAAATTTGGTGATGTTCAGTGTATGCCTGGCTTCGTGAGACTGTATGTGGATAAACAAAGATAAATAAATTAGCATCGGGCCATTGTGAAAAAAAAAAAGTGGGGGGGACAAGAAATAACAAGTGGTGGTGAGGGAACCCTTGTGCACCACTGGTGGGAAATATAATTAGTTCAGTAACAATGGAAAACAGTACAGAGGTTCGTCAAAAAATTAAAAACAGAACTATCATATGATCTATCAATTCCATCCTGCGTATTTAACCAAAGAAAATGAAGACACAAATTCAAGAAGATATATGCACCTCCATGTTCGATTCAGTATTATTTATAATAGCCAAGATATGGAAATAATTTAAGTGACCATTGAAGAATGGATAAAGAAAATGTGATATAACTCATAATGGAATTTGATTGAGATAGACAGAAAAATAATACAATAATACTCAGCCATAAAAAAGAACGAAATCTAGGAGTGCCTGGGTGGCTCAGTCAGTTGAGCATCCAATTTTAGTTCAGGTCATGATCTCAGCATTTGTGGGTTTGAGCCCTGTGTTGAGTTTTGAAGTGACTGCATGTAGCTTGGTTTGGATTCTGTATCCCTCTCTCTCTGACCTTACCCTTCTAGCTCGTTCTCTTTCTCCCTCTCTCCCTCCCTCTTTCTTTTTCCTCAAAAATAAGTAAACATTAAAAAAAATTAAAGTGTAAAGGAATCTTGCCATTTTACACAATATAGATGGACCATGGGGCGATTTTGCTAAGTACAAATTTTAAGATGAGATGAATATAACTATTTTTTACTATTACTTGTATACTCAGTGGGAAGAGAAACAGATCTATTTTTATATTGGTACCTTGTGCCAAAAGACAGAATACCCCTGCCCAGCATTTCACTGAATAATAGATAATATTTACTGAACAATTTTAAGCAGGTTTATATAAGCTCTCTTTTCAGCTCCTCAATTTGGCTTGAACCTGAAATTCATCTTTCTCTTCTAAGAAAGAGAATTTTGGCCTAATTTGCCAAAAAATATGGGCTGCTAGTATTAGTTTCTAACATCAGGGTGATGCAATGGTCAGTCCTCATAGTTGCATAACTTCTATGGCTTCAGTTTCCTCCATTTTTTTCCCCTCTCCTGTAAAGGCAAACTCATCCTTCCTTGCAAGAGAAAAAAAAAAAATTTACAAGTATCTTTGCTGGAAATTTCCCAGCATCTTGATGTCTTGAAGAAGGCATTTTATAATACTTAGTCTCCCTCATCCATGGAAATGGACGTTCGCTGCGCTTCAACATCTGTGAAGTAAGCTAATCAAATCTACCTCATAAAACTAATGTGGGGATTAAGTTTTATACTGTTTATCATTGCTTTGCACAAGGAATGACATGAAAATGCACTCAATAAATATTAGCTATTACTATTATCATAGGTTCATATTTTCTAAGAAGCAAACATATTGAAAAAAATCATAAAGCATTAGACAAATGGCATCCCAATAAAAATGATGACCTCATGACTGAAATACTGTCACTCATTTTTCTGGACCGCTATACAGTTTTTCTTTAATCAGTATTTGTTTATTCAGGTATATCTGTACCAATGTAGATGTAATACTGAGTGAACAATTCAAAGTCAAAAGTATGTGGGACAATTAATTGGTCCCTCTTGTTGCCTATCATTAAAGTTACTATTAAAGCAGAATCTAATTCAGATTTTGACTCTTCTTTTACTCTGTTGTTTAATGTCAGGTGAAAGAATTTACAGATGACATTGAAAGGGACAGAAGTTGGGCTGTTAATAATTCACAAAAAGGATGAAACAATCACGAATCAAGAGAACTGGTGAAGACTTTGGACTTCTCAATGTGTGATTTTAAGATTTAGGAGTCTATAAGATGATTTCTTTTGGTCATCCTTAATACTTTTTTTTTTTAACACTCTCATTAATTTTAATGAGTATTTAATATACCATAGAGTTTCAGGGAACATTTTTTTCTTTTTAAACAAAGGCTCCTGATAATTATTAAATGTCAGTCTTAGTATTTTCTCTGCTTTGCCTGGTTTCTTAGAACTGTTTTAGAGAGAGAGAGAAGTCAAACATGTTCTTTTTACCTCTTCATTTTCTAAAAGTAGGATGACCAACAGATCAAATTACAAGGAAATTAAAAAAAGAAAATCTGTGACTAATGCTAAAAAGAAACCCACTAAAACCAAATAAAATACAAAAAAAACTTAGCAAATTTTGCACTTGGAAATAAAAAGAGAGAGAAAAAGAATAAAAGAGTTGAAATCAGTAAGAACTTAAGAGAACACCATGGGGGAATGGAGAAGGGGAAAAATAGACACAGAAAGAGAGGGAGGGAGACAAACCATAAGAGACTTAAGTACAGAGAACAGACAGAGGGCTGTTGGGGGTGGGAGAGAGGGGAAAATGGGTGATGGGCATTGAGGAGGGCACTTGTTGATACTTTTAAGCTCATGCTGGAAGCTTTCCTTAGAAATTGGCAAACCGGTGAATTGCAATATTAACTTCTTACCAGGAGGCTTTTACTGTTAATATAAGGAAAAGATCACTGTGACTGGAGGTACTATGGTCATGTGGTAATGTGCTCAGGCTCCAAGTGCAAAGAGACTTGGGTCTAAATGCTTGATAGCCTCTTACTATCTCTGTGGCCTTTGATATCATTTCCATTTCTGTAAAACAGGTTGTAAAAGATCTTAAAACATATGGCTATTGTGCCAACTAATGAAAAAAATGCAGGCCAAACACGTAGAGCAGTGACTGGGCCTTTGTAACCATTAGACTATTATTGTTCTTATTATGTATTTTGCTGTGTCACTAATGAATCTTCTGTAGCTTGGTTAGTCTGTTATAAGTTGTAAAAATCAGATGATTTGGTCTGATTTTTGGAGCTGTTTCCTGGCTTGCTAACCATCCTCTAAATCATTACTCTGAGTAGAAAATATAGTGCCATATGATTATGAAGAGTGAATGATGCCTTTTCAAAGAATGGAAATAATTTATTACTTATCTGAATGCAAACTCACACTCTCAAATTAGGAACAGGATCTAGCAAATCTCTTTTAAATATTCATAGGCAATAAAAACTCTAGCTGTTTGACTGATTTAACAGGCAATTGAATGTTACCTTTGCTCTGCATAATTTCAGCTATAAGAAACATTAGGTAGGCAATAAAAAAAAACCCACAAACCTCTGACATGGGCATTTAATAGAGAAGAAAATGGGCTAAGGCTCATCTTCAAAGGGCACTTTGTTTATTAATGGAAAAACTGTTTTTCTTTAGCCAACAAAAAAAAAATCAAGAAAATTATGGCTTAAAATAAATTTAGAATTTTTCACTGTAACAGTCTAATGTACTATATAGATTTTTTTTTGAAAATAAAAGAAATCAATTTAAAAACTATTACTGTAATCGTTTTATTTCCTCAGCCCCTTGGATAATTTATCCCAAGGCTCTTTCTACATTGAACCAAACATCAGTCTTCTCAACTAAATATTCAGTGGAAACACCCGAATGATTAATTTAGCTAATAAATTATTAGTATTTCTCTATTACCTAAGTAGTTTGGAAATGCTGAAAGAATCCAGCTTATACCCTGAGAAATAAGAAAACTCTGTCACTGCCCACCGTTTTAACTCAGAATCATATCTTTAAAGTCACAGGAGATTAAAGACTAGCACAAAGAATTTGAAAAGGATATTATGTCCAACATATGTTTTTTTTCTAAAGCATGAAATGTGCTTTTTTCTGACTGCCAAATTACTCTCAGGGTATTATTGGCTAGATATTTCATATTAGCATAGCCAGGACTGATACTGGTTTTAAGTTTATTTCAAGTTATTTACTTTTACAACATTATGGCTAATGTTGTATTGGGGTAGAAGTGAACACCTTCCAATTTTAAGACTTAGGGGCTGATAAAAAGTCCTTTTATCAGTCTTCTGCATTTACCTAAGCAATGGAATTATGTGCATTTCATTGTTTTTCATATTGGAATATATGTATTTGTTTATTCCATCTAAGCAATGGAAGTATGTGCGCACACATACACGCCAACACAAAAGAATCCACACACATGGCTTTGAGGGTAGGTACTATAGCATACAATCTAGTAAAAATAAAGCACCGCTCATTTATTGAATACATAGTATGCTCTTAGCACTATAGTAAGCACTTTCCACACAGTATTTTATATTTTGCTCAGCAAATTCCTATGAAACAGGCGCTGTCATCAGAGATGGCAAGATGGAAACTTGGAAATATTACCGAAGGTCACAGAACCGAGTTGTGCAGGGATGTGCCAGTTTACCAACCTACTGCCTCTAAACAACCATCTGTTTGTGATACTAGAGTATTTCTCTTCTGCCAGCTGGCATGATGCTAAACTTTGTCAGTAGAGGGCACTGGAGTAACACGGGGGGAAGTAAGGACTTTTCTGTTCCAGGGTATTTTTACTTCTCTTTTGCTCCCATGGCTCTGTGTTGACCCATAGGATGCCTGGTGATGCTTAACTCCTCTGTTCCCAACTCTTCCTCCCATAAATTTCAGCAGGCGCCCTCTATGCCTTCTGACAAGCTCTGTGCATGCCCCCGTAGCAGGTTCATCAGGGGTGACAAGTCCATGGACAGCTTCCTGGTGTCTAAGTTGGTTTCCCTAAGTTCAACAGCACAGGTCACAGGTAGCTTCCGAGCAAGTGCAAGAGGTCTCCCAGCAAGTCAAGGGCATCCCCTGCAGGCTACTTCAGGCTGAATTTTGTCAGCACTGCACTCCAAGATTCTGGTGACAGAGGGTTCAGCCCACTGAGTATATGCTAGCTCTGGTGGGGTCCACCCAGACAACTTCTTGGCCATCTCATGGGCTGGAGTCACACTCTTGCCAAACAGGTTTGAATGCCAGCCTTGGGGAAAGCTCCTCGCTTTCCTAGTCAGTTCCTTTCTTGGGTACTATGTCTCAACCTTAAGGTGTTCTTTTTTGAGTTGTCTTCTGTTTTCTCTTAAAAATTAATTCCCAGTAAACATTTATAGTTATTTGTATTAATCTTTCCCTGTTCAAGTTACTGTGCCATTTCTGTGACCTGCCTAACCCTATTACAAAGCAAGGGACTAGTGCAACCCAAGATTTTCTGAGTCAATATTCAATGCTTTAAGAACTCAGTTTGGATATAGCAGGATAGGTGTTCAATCAAGGTTTGTTTTTGAGGTGAATTTGTATTTATTTGGGGAAAATGGCTGGTTCTGCAAAAAAGACCTTTGCAAAGTAAGAACAGAAGTCATTTCTGTGTTACTCGAAGTTTGCAAGAATATTACATAAATGAGCCCGATGACAAGGTCAGGTCAGAAAATGATCTATTCCTAAGGACAGAATAGACAGACTGTGCATTGTTAAAGATTACAATTTGCGCCTTTTCACAGTTTAGCCAAGGTCAGTCTTACAATGTGACTTTTGGTTTTTTTGCTTGAAATGCAGTTCCTGACTTGACACTTTCAAATATAAATAAAAGCACATTTCAGCTGTGCACCAAACTCCAAATTTAAATGAACTTTGAATTAGTTGCCACCTATGAATAACTACTCTTATTCATGTCCAGTAACAGAACAAGGGTGAAAGGCCAATGGACTGTTTGGAATCCCTTTTCTAACCCTCAGTCCTTTGTACTGATATGGGTAAAGCCTGACTAAACTGCTCAAGTTTACTGCTCAAGAAAAGGCAATGATTCAGAGCCATTCAGAAGATGGCAAGCGGCCTTCACACCTATATCTGCCCCACGGTCACCTAACCATCAGTGAGATCTGAGGGGTCTCCTATTCAAGACTTCTTTCTAATTGACATACAAGATCAAACTTCTCCCTCACTAAAATAACAGGTTTCCTGCATACTTTCTTAGCTTAAGATGCTAGCTTAGGGGGATACCATCCCCCTTGGGATCTTTCTTTCCCTTTGCAGCCAATTGTACATACCTGCCTTCCTCCTTCCTTTTCCCTAATGTCTTTGGTAATGCCCTAAGTACTGCAGTCAACTTTATTGATAACCTACCTCATAACTCCTTAACCTCAATGGCTCTGAGTTCACCTGAAGCTATGGTGGCCAGTGTCTGCTAACACTGTAACTTTCCCACTGTAAGCACCCACAGGCCTTAATTTGACTACCCTCAACAGCCCAGAAGTGCTGGGATATTATGCACCTGAGGGCAATCCTCTAACAAAAAGAGGAGGAAATCGGTGGATAAACACTCTAATTTCCATGAGCTCAGGGGGACAATTCTGAGAGTGTTCTGGAGCACCAGTGTTCTACATGATTTCTTTAAAGCTCCCAGTGGCACCAGCTCTGTCACTCACAGTGGAAACTCACTGATAGAAATACCCTTTATCAACCTTCTAAGCTTTCATTCCCCCCTCCCCCCACTCCCTCACTTGTCCTTGTTGGTATTATCTTCCAAATTAACTACCAGAGCCTAAGTCCTTGATTCAGGGATTGCTTTTGATTGGTATGAAACTTAAACCAGCACTTCAGGATCAATGGAGATAAAAAGTGACATGAGATTTTTCACCTCCAAACTTGCTTTTTTTTTTTCTTCCTTATTCTCTCCATCTTGTTTATAAAAAAGAAGAGATACCCAGTCAACTGAATCAGAAACCTAGATGCTCCCCTAGATGTTTCATTTTCACTGTACCTATCCCACTGCCCTTGCCTTCAAATGAGCTAAAATGTGCACTTGTTCCTTGGTCTCACTACCTGCCCTCCCCCGATCTCTTATACCACATACTTTCCAAAGCCTCTGTGGAGGTAATGTGACCTGAATGTGGCACTTCTCTTCTCCTTCTCCCTTATATCTTAAACCCTTCAGTGGTTCCCTGAGTGCATGGTTAGAGACGAGGGTGTTTGAGAAGCAGAGATCTCCCTCAGGAACCATGTTCCTGCCTACTTGCTCAGGCCTACTTTCAGACACTCCTCCAACTGTACCTTATACTCCAACAAAACCAAATGGTTTGCAGATGTGCATATATAACCACCCTCATATTTCCAAGTATTTGCATGTGTATGCCTACCTGTCTGGAATGGCCCTCCTATACTCACCCATTTGGCAGTCTCTCATTCTATCTTTAAAATGTCATTTACAGCGAATTTTATCTAGGAAAGCTACCCCAAATGCCATCCAATGCTGACCCACACATGTGTGGCCTCTTTTCTGGGTTCTCTAATCCTCCATGATACCTTTTAACACATCTTTTTGCATCTTATAAGGATACTATTGGTTTTTATGTCTTGAACATACTAAAAAATCAGTGGATTTCTGTGAAACTACTCAGTATTTGTAAGTAATGAAAGAGCGGAACTTTCCCTACTTATTACTTAAACTTAGAAAATGGTCTCACATGTTACAGACACACTTAGTAAATGGATATAAAGCTAGAGTTCATTATGATCTAATTTTTTCTTTTTGGTAAATAACCTATTCTTGACTTAGGACAGTGTACACAAAACACTAATTGATTGGGTGTAATAGGTTATTTTTTTTTAATTTTCATTAAAAAATTTAAAAACCACACATGGTATCGATTTTAAGTATGAAAATTCCTCTGTTATGTAGAAGTTAAAACTCTTTAGTATTACTTAGGAAGAATAAACAATTTCTAGGGTACTAATAAGATCACACATATTACTAACCCATTACACATGGCGATAAAATGTGTGTGCATGCATTGAGAAAGGTGGGGCGAGGGGGAGAAAGTGACGAGGATACCTACACATGCTGGGTAACCTTGGGTAGGGAAAAGAATTCTGAGGTCAGTTAAGATCTGGTGTGGAACACCAGACTAACTTTTCTGTTTGTGGACTTGAGCACATTTCTACATTCAGTATGTCTCAGTTTTCTGTTAAAACCCAAACTTTATAATGTTTCTATAACACAAAACAATAAAGGACATATGTAAATAATTTACTCATGTTTAGCACATGACGATTTCTTAAGAAATTGGAAGCCAAGCTAATATTGAAAGTATTCTCCGTTTTATCAGAGAGGGCCAAAAGTATTCGCTAGCCATTTATGCAAACCATTTTAAAAGATTTTTTACTTTTATCATCATACCTCTTCATGTAGTTCTCTCCAACGAGAATTAAATGTCTCAAGTTCCTCATTGATCAGTTCATCCATGACTCCACCATCTGTTAGGGTCTGTGCCAATATGCGAATCTGATTCGGGTTATCCTCTGAATGTTGCATCAGATTTTCAAGTGACTGAAACACATTTGCAATAATCACTATTTCCCTTATTTCTCTAAATATATTGAATTAACACAAAATGCTCAGTATCTCCTTATTTACATATCATTAAGTTAAAAGCAATTCCAAGCAATACTTAATTGGGATAATAAAACATCAAAGACCATTGTTATAAAAAAAAAAAAAAACAGGACATTTCTGCATGTATATCTTCATGGGCTTGTGGCAGGATTATGGACTGGGGCACTTAAAAATTATTCACAGTCACCTTCTTCCTTGATGTCCTCTACTCTTAAACCTGGAAAGACAAAATACTCAGTTTCTCAACTTCTCTTATACCTAGTGATGGCTAAGTGACATGATTCTGACAATATATGCAGGTAGAAATTCAAGAGTAGTTTCCCTTTCCAAATTTAAAAAAAAGGTACAACATTTAGAAAAAATCCGTTTGCCCTTCATACTTTTCACACACACACAGCTTATAAGTGGAGCAGCCGTCTTTGCACTGAAAGGCAAGAAAGATGAGAATGAAGTCCTTCCACTTGATAATTTAATAGGATAAGTGCATCATCACACCCTCTGTTCTGGCCACCAGCCTTCTACTAATGCACTGTGTGTGCTTCATCTTTTTTGGAAGATGCATGGTGTGACTGATTCACAGGGAATGCTTGGTCAATTCACCTATCCAAACAGGACAAGACCAACACTCTCACTGTTCACCGATCCCTCTTCAGGTCTGACAATTCTCTTGAGAAAAGCAGGAAGTTGGATATGATGTTTAAGTTTCTGCTCTATGTAACATTCTAGAGTCTCAATTCTATCTAAAGAAACATCTTTTCCCATTTTCCTCACATCTTAATTTATGTACCTCATTTTAGCATATTTACATGGACTATATTGCAAATGGCCCTATATACAAAGCATATGGCTAAACTACATATTCATTATACATAAAGGGTTAATCAAAAGAACAAGAAAATGGCTAGAACATCAATTATTGTTAGAAGTTCACATAAATCAAAGTTTATACATGCCAATTCCTTTAAACTTTACTTTTGAAAGGTCTTCAAAATAAAACTTGAAAGTATACTAAGATTCTCTAATACTAAAATGTATCACCATTTTAAAGATGGATTTCTAATATCAGAGCATAGCCATTTGGTACTTCACAACATTCTGTAAGGTATAAATTCATGCTTTTAAATAACTGAAAAGTATATTTCAACGCAACAAATGTAGCTTTTACACTGGAAATAGCATTTTATAATATCATCCTGTTTAGCTCTACTCCAAAGAAGCAAACTTGTGCATTCACACTGTCTGTGCAGCTCTGTCTGTGGCCACATAGAACTTCATAATTTAAAAAGGGCAGAGGTCCTCTGGAAGAGGTTATTTAAATGCTCTTTAAAACCTTGAAGGTTTCTAGAAGAAATAAAGGCTTCCTCCAAAGTGCCTGTGCGGGAGGTGGAGGTGGGGGAGGCATTAGCAGGCATTCTCGCTCTGTACTGTTTTCTTTCCCTTTACTTTCTACTTGGTACCGGGTGTCCACTGCATGTCGATTATGATCATCTAGATTAATTCACCACTTACATCAAGCACCTCAGAGATTTCCTCAGCTCCACTAGGAATATTTTCAGTGGTTTTAAGTTTGAATTCTACTTCGTTTAGCCACTTGTTTGCCTTCTCCAAGTATGACAATAATTCATGCCAGCACGCCCAAACTTCCTAAGAAAGAAATACATACCACAGATGAAATATTTCATGCGAAAGTGAACCGTGAAACTCTAGAATTTGCATTTTTTAAAACTCTGAAAATAGAACGTGTTTATTTCACATCTTTCACCTTTCCTATGTAGTAATAATTGAAAATACAACTGGTCATGTTGATCATCTAATAGGTTTATAATTACTAATCATTAAGGAAGCATTCTATTACAGAAACTAATTAAAGAGTCAGTGATTTACTTCTTTAAATAAAAAAGCCCTCATGAACATTACAGTATGGAAAATAAAAGAAATAAAAGCATATCTAAAAATGGATATATAAATCTAACATCTCAAAACAATAAGCATGACCACTTTTCTGTGACCACCTTTACACTTTAACACAGAAAGTAATTGGATACTTAACATTAAAGTACAGATGTAGCTATACTTTTGCTAAACTATAATGTGCTCTTTAAACTTTATATCCTGTGAACTTAACGGAGGACCATGGGGGAGAAGAAGGGGAAAAATAGTTGGAGAGAGGGAGGGAGGCAAAGCATGAGAGACTCTTGAATGCTGAGAACAAACTGAGGGCTGATGGGGGTGAGGGGAGAGGGGAAGGAGGGTGATGGGCATGAAGGAGGGCACTTGTGGGGATGAGCACTGGGTGCTATATGGAAACCAACTTGGCAATAAACTATTTAAAAATATTTTTAAAAATACAAGTTAATTTTAATGTGGTTTAATGGGACACTGGCAACTAGTTGCAGGCACAAAACTGGATACTTGTGTTTAATGTTTTACAGATAGCAAATACAGCAAAAGTAAATCTTCTTGGGTTTCTCAGCTTTGCAATTTCAGGAAAAGTGGCTACATTTTTTTAAATATTAACCTAGAATTATGAGAGCTCAAATAGAAACATCCTGCTAGAACAAAAACTCAGATGATAATGAATAGGAATGAACAAAATCAATTGATTTTGTGTGTATCTGCTAAAGCTAGTAAAAATAAAAATGCAAACAAACAACAACAAAAAATTTTTCCGTAATACTAAGAAGACATATTTTCAATGAAAATCTCAAATTCCATTAAAGTGGCTATACTTTTGTTTTCTTATCAACACTTCTGGGGTAGTTAGACTATTTAAAGTTTTATTTGCTATTATAAATTTGAAGTGAACATCATCAGGAATATGGATTTTTTTCATATTTCAAGTTATTTCTTTCAGGTATATTAAGAGGATTATGACAGCTGTTTCAAGGATATGACTATTTTTAAATGGCTTTTGATATAAATTAAAAAATGATGACCATCATATATAAACATATTCATATATAAAAAAGCAAAACTTCAGGATTGCAACCAGAAAGTATAAAAAAGTATTTTATCACTTGGGTATGGGAAAGGAGATTTCAAGTAAGACATTTAAAAAACACACACACACATAAGACAGAGATGAATAAATGTGATTATGTTACAATTAAACTTTCCTATTCATCAAAAGACACCATAAGGAAATTGAAAAACAGCCTCAAACTTTAAGAAAACAATTGCAATAGGGGCGCCTGGGTGGCTTAGTCGGTTAAGCGTCCGGCTTTCGCTTAGGTCATGATCTCGCGGTTCGTGGGTTCGAGCCGCCGTCGGGCTCTGTGCTGACTGCCAGCTCAGAGCCTGGAGCCTGTTTCAGATTCTGTGACTCCCTGTCTCTCTGACCCTCCCCTGTTCACGCTGTCTCTCTATCCTAGAAATAAAAAAAAAATAAATAAATTAAAAAAAAAACATTAAAAAAAAAAAAGAAAACAATTGCAACATATGTAACAGATGAGTAAGAAGTGGATGCCAACAAGTAAATTAAAAGGCAAACAGACATCCCAATAGAAAATGAAAGGAAAATCTGAACCAGCATTTCAAAGAAAAAGATATATGCCTAACCAATAAACATGAAAATACGTCCTTCCTTATTAGTAATCGAGGGAATTACAATGTGATATGCATGCCATGTTGACTGACTGACACATATGAGAAATTTACCAATTTCAAGTGGAAGAGAAGATACATTTTAACAAAAATTTGTATTTATTTATTGCTACTGGGTGTGTATACTGGAATGACCATTTTGGAAAACAATGTGTCATTCTCACTAAGGTAAATATTCACATAAGCAAGAATCCAGCAACTCCACTTTAAGTACACAGCCTCAGAGAAACTGCTTTGTGTGGACAACAAAGATAGGTAAGAGAGTATTCATTTTAGCACTTTTTGTAATAACCAAAATTTTTAGAACAGCCTTGATGTCCACCATCAAGAAAATGTATAAATACACTGTATGACATTTAAACAGAGACCACAGAAGTAAAAATTTCATCACATAGAATAACATGGATGAGTCTCAGATACAAAACTACTGGGCAAAATGGGCAAGCCCTAGAAAACTACAATACTATATGTTAAGACTCTTTTAATGTTCAAAACAAGCAAAACTGAGCAATATGTTACTGAGGTGTTCATATGCCTGTGATACAAGATTTTTAAGCCAAGAAATAATCAAGGCAAATTTCTCGATTATGATTATATCTGTTGGGGAAAAAAGAGAAGATGTGCTAGATGGTAAGAATACAAAAATGGTCATTTTCCATTAGCTCTGAGATTGTAAATATTGGGCCAGCCTATAAATACAGTGGTACAATCACCACATCCTGCTATCCACCCCCCAATACCATAAAAAATAGCCAAGGAAGGAAATTTTATTTCAAGAGAAACCAAAAATTCTATCAGATTTCCCTATTTTCACTTTTCTTATAGCCCCTGCAAATGATGGAGGGCACTCCCTCTCTGATTGATGAAAAGCATGAGTCTAACCTGCCTTGCCATCCTACCCATATTTGCTTGGTATCTCGTGTACAGTTTCATATAGAAAGTGAAATTAAGTATTTTACTTTAAAAGGTGCTAGAAATCTTAAATCTGGGCCATTTCCAGCTCCTGCTGGACTGCAGGCTGTCTTCCTTCTGGGCAGAGATCCCAGTGGGAAAATATAAATATCTCCTTAAATACCCGAGGGTACTTGAGAGCTTTGAAGATAAGGAGATGTGATTGGTAATGTGTCTTATTAACTTTGGTGCAGATTGAGGTAATGAACTACCTTGCTGATTTAACCGTCAGGATGGATGGCTCCTTGTGTCCTCAACGCATCTGAAGGACGCTGGAGAGGCTGAATGTACTGGCTTTACAGGTCACCTTTGCGAAATAAAATGTAGTCTTGCAGCCTGGATTGGAGCTAAAAGCTACTTAGAATAACTGTTAAGCTTAACAGTTTGGAACTTAAAACTACTTTGAAATCACAGAACTCATACTGGCTCTGAAAGGATTACAAACAAAAAAGGAAACTTCCATTCAAATTCGTGAATGGAGTTGATGTGGTAATCCCTCCACCCTTTCCTTCAGTAGTACTGAAATGCTGGATAAATTGTAAAGGAAAACATTTAAGTTCATGGCTGCTCTATGAAATAGGAAAATCCTTATGCAGCAGAAACAAAAAGGGACGTTAAGCACCTGTAGAAGTTGGGAGGACAAGCTTAACAAAATACTGAAATATCAGAACAGATTACGACATAAAAGCTACGGTATTCAACACTAACTTGGGATGAAAAGAGAGGCACTGATCTCATGCATTCCAGGAAGATGGAAAAGCATAAATTGGTATGTCATCTATCCTGGAAGCAAGAGCTATAAAATCCCCACCTACTGGAGTACAAGAAATTAGCAAGGAAGCTGAGAATCCTTTGGATTTGGGTTGGAAAGTAAGGATTCATGCACAAAAAGCTGAAACCCATGTTTATATCACACCTGAGAGTAGACTGTAACATTTCTAGGACTCTGTTAGAAACAGTAAGAAAAAACTCATAAGGACCTTCCAACGGTCCAGACCAGAAAGGATCTCTAGTAAAACAACTACTATAGGTGAGCTCAAAAACAAAACAAAACAAAACAAATTACAAGTCATGCGAGGAAATCCATTGTCATTCAAGACAGTCACTAGTTATAAAGAATGGTAGAGGCCACAAATTATAATCTAAGAATAGCACAGATGTAAAGAACTTTATAATAAGTAAGTTTAGCTTGGTTTTAGAAGTTGCCAGTAGAATTTATTTTTCTTGAGACTGGCAACTGGAGTTCATACTTAAGAAATAAAAGGATTAAGTTCCCTGCATTCTATGTTAGAACAGAAACTTCTGCTACATGTTTTTATAAACTGATACAGGGGGCAATGGAGGATGTGAAGAGAGTAGAATTGGAAAGTGAGGCAATTTTTTTTAAGATTTTATTTTTTAACGTAATCTCTATACGCAACGTGGGGCTCAAATTTACAACCCTGATAAAGAGTCACATACTCTACCAACTGAGCCAGCCACATGCCTCTGAGGCAATTCTTTTCCTCAATTTATTATTGCAGTGTTTAAGAGAAACTCATCTGGTCCCTTTTTAAAAAAAAAATGATCTAAAATACTTTCACTCATCAAATGGGTGGGTGGGTGCATTCAGAAAAAGACTGTTGGTATACATTCCCTACTGAGCTACTGATATGGCCAAAGAGGAATCAGGGACAACTCTTGGAAGTTTCTAATTCCTGAGAGTTATGGGAGATGGGATTTGTCAGTGTTTGCAGGCTAAGATGAAATGTGATTGGTAAGTAAGACTCCAAGCATCATGGAAACATGAGCTTAAAGGAAGAAACTTTCAAGAGGATGTGGTTTAAAGGTACTGGCAAGAGTTAGCCTGAAATTGTGTTGAATACTCCAAGGTATCAAGAATGCAAAGAAGATCCATGTGGGGGTTCACAGTCTATATGAATATGGATCCCTCAGAGATAACACCAAGTCTACAGGGAACAAACCAGATCAATCAGTAGTTATAACCTAGTAAATCTGGTTATAACATATCCATCATCACAGATGTCTCTTGGTCTTTGTTTTTTTTTTTAATGTTTTATTTATTTCTAGGAGACAGAGAGAGAGACAGCGTGAGCAGGGGAGGGTCAGAGAGAGAGGGAGTCACAGACTGAAACTGGCTCCAGGCTCTGAGCTGGCAGTCAGGACAGAGCCCGATGCGGGGCTCGAACCCACGAACCGCGAGATCATGACCTAAGCGAAAGTCGGACGCTTAACCGACTAAGCCACCCAGGCGCCCCAGATGTGTCTGGGTCTTAATGAAAGGGTACAGTAATTGTGACCAGCAAAGAAAAGGACATTGATATCAACAGTATATTTTCCCCTCATTATCCTCCTTTAAATCAAAACTGTACAATTACTATCCACGAACTGATTGGGATGAGGGGACCCTATGATCATTGTTCTCATTCCCACCTTTGTATAATTTGTGGAAGCCATAGATTCACCTAAACTAATGGAAGATGTTAATACACTATGAGATCAAAATTTAAGTAAGACTAAATTTTAATAATTAAAAGCGAATGAAAAGTCTTGGGGTCAATCTGCAATAGGGATTAGGAGGTCAACTACCAGGCAGAAATTGATGTTGGACATGGCTGGTTACAGTTACTGGGAAATCAAAACTGCTTCATGCTCATTACTCACAGAGACTTTGCAACCAAATGAACTGCATAGGCTTAAATTGTTTCACAAAAGGAAAAGAATTAATTATGGAAAACCAGAAGATTATATAGAAGAAGACACAAATTTCAAAATAAGTAAAATTTTAAGAAATGAAAAATAAGATCTTTGAAAAAACAGAAAAATACACACACATATACAGAGGTAGATGTGTATATAGAGATGAGTATATATATTTCATCAAAGGATAAAATATGCAGTAGTCAGTTGAAGAGATAATTTGAGAAATGGAAGACGAATTTCAGAAAAATACACAGAATCCAATTGACAGAAATGGAAATATAGAAAATATTAAAGGGAAACCTTTCAATAATAGCATATGGTGACAGATGGTAGCTACACTTGTAATGAGCATAGCATAATGTATAGAGCTGTTTAATCACTATGCTTACACTTGAAACTAATGTAACACTGCATGTGAACCATACTCAAATGAATAGACAGAGATAAAAGCAAAATCTGTTGTCTGAGTGCTACAGAAAATATAACAAAGAATGGGAAAGGAAGAGAAGGAATGACATGGAGTTTCAGGGAAGTCAGAACTAATTCACTATCATGCTCCACAGGGGAGGGACCTTTAGTATCCAGAAAATTGTTTTCTGACAATATTGAAATAAAACATTTAGATATTTTCTTATGTCCTTGATTTCTTTACATCACTATTATTCTTTGCTTCCTATTGGTCATGTTGTCCATTTAACAGATATGCTAATCCCTCAGAAATCTGTTTTGGGATATGTTTTCCAAAGGCATCTTTTAATTTCATGTTAATAAATTTTTCAAGACTACTGAACTATCCCTTTTTATTCCCTCTCCAGTGGTTTGGAATATATATGAATTCTTTATCAACTATATTCACTGAGGTGACTCAGTTCATGAGGGGTAAGAGGCCTTAACTTAAAGCCGAGCTAGTGAGAAGTATCTGGCGGCATCAGCTTTTGGCGCTAGGTAAAGTTTTCTGCCCCCGGGAACAATCCTTACTGTTAGTAAACAGTATTTTCACAAGGAGAATCATAATTTATTTCTGATGCAGTTAAACGGTAAGCATTTGAGGTACATGAATTATTTATCAACTATTTTCAGATAAGCATAAACTAAGGGGTAAAAACATATGAAAAAGATAAAGCAGCACTTATGATAATAAGTATAATGTAAAATGTCTCCCCCAAAGAGCTAGACAACATGTCCTGTGAAAAACTCTACAGAGCACAGAGGTTACTAAAAACAATTATAATAAAATATACTTCTCCACGAAATACCTTTCTAAAATACTTATGATTTTATGCATATTCAAATATAAGTAAAAGTACTGACCAGCTCCTATAAATCTTGGGAAAACTTGTAAGATTTTTGTGATCTAATAATAATAGTAATAAGAAGAAGAATTAGGATTATAATTGCTCACATTTACTGAGCACCAGGCTAAGTACCTGAAACAGAATAGCTCATTTAATTTTCCCAACACCCCATGAAATAGAGACCTTTTTTTGACCGTTTCACAGATAGAAAACATATTTTTACAAGGTAAGTGACTGGGCCAAAGTTACAAACTTGAGTGCCTTTGTGAGGAATTCAAGCCTAAGTAGTCTGACACTGGTGTTCATGTTCTTAATCACTGAGCATCACATATGACCATACATCTACACATAATGAATAAAGATCAAAAACAGCAACTGACTTCCAAGGTTTTGCATTTGCCATTGAGCCTGGTGCAGAGCCACTGGTAGTTGGTGGTTAGAGTGTCAAGTTCCTTTTGTAAGGCCTCTTGTGCTGCAGGAGGAGCCTGAGCTATGACACTGTTGACGGACTCGGTAAGGAGTTTCACTTTTGCTTCCTTTTGCTGCGCCTCTTCTTTGGCTCTCTGAAAAATAAAGAATGTTCTCTTACTTAACAGCAAGGCAACGGCTTTAGTTCCAAAATGCATTCCAGTGTGTCATACACTTTCTTCCCCACAAGATCCCGGTTAGATCCCTATTAGGAGATCAATAAAAATAAATCTAATAGTGACTATAATAACTTCCATTAATTTAGGTGTAGCTAAAATTTGAAATCCGAAAGAAAAAAAAATATGATCAGAATGTAACAGCACTTTAATCAGAATGCAAAGCAGTCTACATGTGGGTTATGCATTTGGGGTGTGTTCTCTTTCAAATGTAAATGTGTGTGTCTGTGTGTATACACATGCTTACACACATATAAAACAAACAAGTATGTCAGTACTACATTCAAAAATATCCCATACTCTAAAATTAAAATCATTTATAAATTACTCAGATGAATGAGTAATATTGGAATCAGTACAATTATCATTATCTAAATAAAAAATAACTGATAAAGAAAAATCTTTTTAATGCTACATCCAGGACCATATATATATTTTTAATATTTTATTTCTGAGAGAGAGAGACAGCGTGAGCAGGGGCGGGTCAGAGAGAGAGGGAGTCACAGAATCTGAAGCAGGCTCCAGGCTCTGAGCTGTCAGCACAGAGCCCAACACGGGGCTTGAACCCACAAATCGTGAGATCATGACCTGAGCCGAAGTCAGATGCTTAACCGACTGAAGCCACCCAGGTGCCCCCAGGACCATATTTTGATTAAAAAAAAAAAAAAAAAAGTTCTATTCAGTAACTGGACAAATACAACAGAAAGAGAAGAGCAGCCTCTGATAGCAAGGAGGCTCATCTGGTACTCAGCCATGCCTTTTTGCTCTTCTCAGGTTGAAGCTAAACTGTCTCACAGAATATCAACATCAGACAAGGCTACTTTGTTACCACTGCGGATCACGACAACAAGGCCACTATACTCTCCATAGCCATGCTAGAATACATACAAAATATAAACATTGTCCAAACCACAAAATCCCAAACGCTTGCCTGTCCCCTTTTATATGACTCTGTGCTGCTTCTTTATCAATTCTACCTCCAAATTTACTCTAGTCTTCCTTCATTCTAGGACAGGTTTATTGAGATACCAATCACAGAATTACTCCCATGCACTGACAACATACAATCCAAAGCAAAGCTCTTCAACTCTCCCTCAAATCATTTCTCCCTCAAATCATTTCACACCAGCCCAAATCCTACCATAGGTTCTTTCTAATATGCTCTGACTCATACAAACCAGTTAGTTCCCCAGGGTGTGTACTCTCCCTGCATGCCAGAAGTCATAAACCCAACTTGTTCAATTACATGAAAGTTGCTGAAGGTTTTTACCTGGAGGGTATTTATACTCCTTAACTGTGGGTACATGCACGTCTGTCTGTCTGTCTTTGTCTTTCTCTCTCTCTCTCTCTCTCTCTCTCTCTCTCTCACACACACACACACACACACACACACACACACACACATTTGTTCACAATATATCTTTGAGTTAATCCAAAGGTCAACCCTGAGATGAGTTTTAAAACATAACTGGTTTATGTGCCATGTACAGGAAATACTGGTAAAGAATGGGGAATGGAGACAGGAAAGGGAAGAGAGATTTCTAAGGGCACACTTATTAATCCCAGCAACCATTCTCGATGACTGGCTTTTAATCTTGCTGGGAAGCTCTAGGAAACACATGCCTCAGGGCTCCCCCCCATCAACAGTGAAAAATTAGGGTATTTATACACCATCTCTCATCACTGGTTGAAGGCTGTTGGGGGAACGTTAATTTCATAGGAGTGAAGCCTGACACATAGGTGGGATTCAGGAAACACAGAAAATCCTTACATAAAGAAATGCAGGTTCTAGCAGGGGGAAGGTGGCTCTACATGCAGTGTAGTAGGTGAGAGTAAGGGGATATGGGCAAAAAAATGGATAAGGTCGGTTATAAAATGCCTTGGTATATTTAAATACAATCATCCTATGCTTTTGGATTTACTCCCATAATGCCTTACAAGTATACAATATGATGACAAATCCAAGTTGTTTTGAATGCTAGATGATTGCCTTCACTGATTTTAATTTATTTCATTGAAAATTTTAGCTCAAATTCTCAAATCTGTTTTTGGTATTACTGAGCAAGAGCTCTGTGTCTATACAAACCATATTTTGACTATAGTAATTTTACATGACAAACAATTTTGGCAACATTAATCACTTTGTATGTGCTGCTGTGTGCCATGTCAGGCATGCTGTATGTGCTACTTTGTTGGATCTTTAATAAAACCTTGTGGAATATCTGACCTGAGAAAACTGAGTTTCAAAGTGTTGAAGAAAGTCATCCTAGAAACTACATCTTCTTTCTTCTGCTTTATGTTAAGCCCACCTCAAATCCTCCGTGAAATGAAGAAGCATGCTGTACAGGATCCAATGAATGGAATAAAAACTCATACAAGTTACACACAACCCATCAAAAATGCAGGATGAGGAACACTTATTTCCTTCCTTTTTAGGCTTTCATAAATTGTGGTTTAAACAAACAAGCTTAGAAGGAGGGAAATATTCACAGGAGAAAAGGAGATAAAAAATTTCCATTGGAAAAAAAGGTAGAAAAATAAATGATTGGTAGAATTTAGACAAAATCCTGATCAGAAATGATGTTTTTTCCCCTCCCTTTATTTCCATGAACCTAACCATTATATGCTCGGACACCTTTCATTACCAATATCTCAAACCACTGGTTCTCAAGACATTGTTACTTGAAACCACTTTGGAACTTGGTCCCTGGCATCACCTGACAAGTTGTTCAAAATAAAAATTCTCAGGTTCTTCACCAGGCATACTGAATCAGAAATTCTGGGGTGGGGCCTAAAAGTCTGTGTCTGATCAAGTCCTTCAGGTGAACGTGATGTTCACTCAGTTGTGAGAATCATGGTTCTAGTCTGTTAACCGTATGATGATAACAATAAACACATCTTTGTAATTCTGGTAAGCACAAAGACTAGAGTTATAATAGCGTAAGTTAAAAAAAATATATAGATATGTATATATATAAAGAAGAAAAACAGTTAAAACTGAAACATCAGAGATTTTTTAAGGGTTTAACATAAAGTTTTACCATTTAGACACTGTAGAACTTCAAAAGAATTCTGAAGTCAGATAACTGCTTATCAAACACTCACCTAGGTTCTTTTATGTTAATTAAAAGGTTTTATTTATAGGGGAAAAAGAAGTCATGAAAAGAACACTATCAATTTCAAGTAAAGCGCAGAAGGATGTCTCCACTTTTTCCCTGAGTAAATTATGGACAGATGTCTTAGCAGGTCTGCCAGTCTATTTTGACAATAAAGATAAATGTGCTCTCAACATGAGCACAGGTAGAAGACGGGACAAGGTACTATTACTACCCTCTACCTAGTGAAACAGACCTAAAGGGATTACCTTGACTAGCAGGCAAAAACAAAAAAGAAAAAAAAAAGAAGAAGAAGAAAATGGATCTTTTTGCCAAGTCTCGTGGCTGTTGTCACAGGCTGCCTGAGCTTTTCCTCTTTTCAGTATCAGCCCCAGAGTGGACCAATGTTGTAGCTAGATCAGTTATTTCAACAAGTAAATCAACATGGCCTAACTGGCTGGGTTGCTCATATCAAGAACTGGATGCACAATTCTAAAGTTTCAGACAGTCTGCTCACTAGCACTGGAAAAGAGAAAAGGATCTGGTTAGGCTGAAAGACAGACAGAGCCAAACAAAGGAACTGGGGGACATACAGCAGCTGGACGCAAGCTCATTGCTGATTATCTACTTAGGGATCTGAGGCAGTGGCTACATAATATTAGAAGAGGCAGTGCAAACAGCCATGAGGGGATTGAGATGTGAGGGGAAAGCAAACAGGGATGCATATGACTTGAAAAGAAAACAAAAGAAAAGAAAAAACAGAAAGTCTTGGAATCACTTGGGATGGGCGGGAATGAAATATATTTTATACTCTTGTCTCTCCCACGGATACAGCCTGTGACTATGACATTATTCAAACTATCTGGGGATTTCAGTTTTTGTATTAGCAGAGGCAAGAGTGGACTATTTTGTTTCCAAAGTATCTTCTAGTTCTCACCATCTATACTGATATAATTTCCCTAAGAGTGAGTTCCCACAGTCAAATTTAAAATCATTAGAGTCTCTTGTTTGAAACCTTCCAATAGATTTCCCATTTCGCTTTTCATGAAAACTCCCCCAAATCCTACAAAACTCCTGTATTAGCAGCTGTCGGCCAAACCCCTCAAAATCATCTGAGGACATTTCTCCTGTTTTACTCTCTGCAGGTTGGCAGGCTTCTTTCTCTTCCCAATGAGCCTTAGGGTCTCTGCAGGATCTCTTACCTCTGACTGGAATGTGTTTCTATGAGAGCTTTTTTTTTTAGGGCTTTTTCTTAGGAATCATATCTCAGATTAAATATAATGTCTCACAAATTCCCTACATGTCAACCCTTTCTAAAATGGCATTTACCACCTGCAACTCCCACCTAGCCCTAATTATTATTATTTTTTTTATTTCACAATCTTGGTTTATGTTTTAGGCAGATTACCATGATCTCAAAAGAGTTTATTTCTCCATTCAATGCCTGCCCTCCCTCCACTAGAACCTAAGTTCCAGGAAGTCAGGTCACTTTTAAGTCTTGCCCACCATGTTCATGGTCTAAAATGGTACCTGGCACATAATAAGTATGTGATTAGTGTTTTTTTGCTTAAATTAATAAATGATAAATAGTATTATTAGATTAGAATAATTTCGTAGCTTTTAATACTCTGAAAACTATCACCATTTACTCAAATACAGTATCCATGTATGTTTTAATTTTACTCTCTACGTGTGACAAAAACACATAATCCAGTGATATTTAAACATCTCAGTATTAATGTATTTTCTACTATTACTTATAATAATTATTCACTGAATGATCATATACATTATATAATAAAGTATATGTAATTAATTTCAAACGATGTGGCATCAATGACAATAATAATGGTAATAATAATGACCTAGTTTGAGGTGTCTATTTTTTGCCTGGCATTTCATGAGAATTTTCCTATTTCACCTTTATAATACTGCTGAAAAGCAGACACTTTGATACCTAGTCCACAAATCAGGGGTTCAAGCCCAGTGTGTTTAGGTTAACTCAACCATGTTTACCAACAGTCGGCAAGGGAACAAACCAGATTTTAAACCCAAGTGTCTGCCTCCATAAAGATTTTGTTTGGTCATGAGGCCAGGAGTCCAATAAATATTTATTAATGCTTCATACAGGTTCATGTGGTTAAAAGATGTGTTACTGCTAGTACAGAAAGATAATAATTACCATCATCATAGTTGTAAATCACTGAATGCCCACTCTGAGCAAGGCAATTTACTTACCTGTAAGTTGCAATTCTTAGTTCATACATTCAAGTTAGGGAAACACATGGTAGAAGACTCTTAAATACAGAGAGCAAACCAGGCACTGCTAGAGGGGAGACGGGTGGGGGGATGGGCTGATGGATGACAGGCATTAAGAAGGGCACTTGTTGGGATGAGCACTGGGTGTTGTATGTAAAGTGATGAATTACTGGTTTCCACCCCTGAAATCAATACTACACTATATGTTAACTAACTCGAATTTAAATAAATATATTGAAAATTCTTAAAAAATCAAATGCATGTAAAACTTTAATAAAAACTTTAAAATTTAAAAAAAGGAAAAGAAAATGACATGGTGTAGACAAAACAAAGTAGAGATTGCTGAGGTGTCCAAGGCCATACCGAAATGTCACTGCACAGACTCTACTTCAGGCCTCATCACCCAGTCCCTGCTACATACTATTTTCCTTGGTCCTAAATCAATATTAATTTTTACGCTACTGTTCAGAAGAAGTCCATGTAAACTTTTTATTCACATTAAAGGCCATCTGTTAAAGTATTTAGCATCCAAATTCTTAGAAACTCCGTTAAGCCACCAAATTAACACAGCCTGTTAACTAGATTTTCAACTGTCATGGCATTAAGACTTGACATATTTTGAATTTGAATTTTCATCACTGCTAATGTTACTAGCTGATTCCAATCTCTTAATAATATATAATTTCATGGGGGAAAAATATTCCTTCCAGTGATATTCCATATTCATATTTTGACCACAATGCATTAAAATTAATAAACAAAAGTTTTAGAATCCATAATGCATACTGAACTTGAATCTGAATTCATTAAAAATCAACCTCCACTATTAAACCAAGGAAAGAACAGATAGTGTAGAAGCATAATGTCAAACGATGTTGCATCTTTCCTTTTTTTCTTTCTTTGTCTCATTTTACTTGGTTTATTTTACCTTCATCTCTTCAACTGCAGTCTGTAATTCATCTGGGGTTTTATACTCAAAATCTCTCTCTAGGTATTCTTCTTCAGCTTGTGTCATCCATTCATGCATCTCTGACAGATCTTTCTGAAGACTTACAGTTTTATCCAAACCTCCCTTTAAGGCTTCCTTTCTCGCATAGACCTTTCATAAAACAAAGCAATAAGCAAAGCATGAATATTAAAAGTCACAAAACACTGTCATTATATTATTACTAAACAGTATGTAAATAACAGAAAGTTTAGAAAGGAAAGATGAAGCAAGAAGTAAAAAGCTTATATGAATGAGGAAATAACTCATGTTGATTGATTATACTTAATTTCACATAGGTGTTAAAATAAAGTGTAGCCATTTACTTGTCATATGTAATAAAATCAACATATTCCTCTAGGACTATAATTTAGCTGTGTGTATGTCTATGCTTTTCTATGAATAAGGAATCGAGAAAAATATTTTTTCATAATATGTTTCAGTTGGATACATAAATTTATTGGCACGATTTCTAATGTTCATAAATCTGAGTCTCCTCTTCCACTGTATTTTTAAGTTACTCTTCCACTTTGAAGAATGAATCATACAAAACACAGTGTACAAAATCAGCATGAATAGTTGTAAATATCTATGCCCCCAATGTGAAATATCTGAACATATATAAAACAATAACATACATAAAGAAATTCATTGATAATAATACAATAACAGTAGGGGACTTTAACACCCAACTTAGATCATCTATGCAGAAAATCAAAACAGAAACTATGGTTTTGAAGGAAATACTGGACTGGATGGACTTAAAAGATATATTCAGAACACTACATCCTAGAAGAGCAAAATACACATTCTTGTCAAGTGCACATGGGACACTCTCCAAAAGAGAACACATACTAGGTCACATATATGGCCTAAGCAAATACAAAATGACTAGGAGTACATCATGTATATTTTCTGACCACAAAGCTATGAAACGTGGAGGACGTGGGTGGCTCAGTCAGCTAAGCATTCAGCTCTCGACTTCGGCTCAGGTCATGATCTCACAGCTTTGTGGGTGTGAGATACCTGAAGTGGAATCTATGCTGGCACTGTGGAGCCTGCTAGGGACTCTCCCTCCCCTTCTCTCTTTGCCCTTCCCCACTTGTGCTCTCTCTCATTTTCCAAATATAAATAAATAAAGTAATGTATAAAAAAAAAAGCCATGAAACTTGAAGTCAACCACAAGAAAAAAATTGGAAAGACCAAAAATACATGGAGGTTAAAGAACATCCTACTAAAGAATGATGGGGCTAACTAGGAAATTAAAGAAGACAGGAAAAAATACGTAGAAACAAACGTAACTTAAAACACGATGATCCAAAACCTTTGGGATGCATCCAACACAGTCATAAGAGGGAGGTATATAGCAATACAAGCATACCTAAAGAAGCAAGAAAAATCTCAGGTACACAACCTAACCTTACACTTAATGGAGGCAGGAAAAGAACAAATGAATCCTAAAGCAAGCAGAAGAAGGGAAATAATAAAGATTAGAGCGGAAATAAATGATATAAAAAAAAAATCTCGGAGAACAGATCAATGAAATTAGGAGCTGATTCTTTGAAAGAAATAATAAGATTGATAAACCCTTAGCCAAACTTATCAAAAGGAAAAGAGAAGGACTCAAAGAAAATCATGAATGAGAAAGGAGAAATCAGAACACCACAGAAATACAAAGTGGTTGGGGCGCCTGGGTGGCTTAGTCGGTTAAGCGTCCGACTTTCGCTTTGGTCATGATCTCGCGGTTCGTGGGTTCGAGCCCCGCGTCAGGCTCTGTGCTGGACTGCCAGCTCAGAGCCTGGAGCCTGTTTCAGCCAGTCTGTGAAGACTCTCTCTCTGGCCTCCCTGCTCACGCTGTCTCAATCTCTCTCTTTCTTTCTCCTAGAAACAAATAAAATATTAAAAAAAAAGAAATACAAAGTGGCATGAATACTGTTCATTTCAGCTTTGAAGGCACCAACATATCAGAAATAAATCCAGATGTGGTTCCATGGAAAATAAGTTAAACTGTGATATAGATAAACACACAAACACACAATGGTATACTATGTAGCACCAATACATCTATACTGAAGTGAAAGTTGTTCAGTATGTAATTTCAAGTTTAAAAAACAGGCTGCAAAACAGTATGTGTAGTAATAGGAGACCTGTGCTTTTTAAATTTTCATACATTCTTGAAGTATTCATTTTTTACAGAAGAATGTATTACTTATTAACCAGAAAAAAAGCAAAGCTTTAAATTTTTTTTTAATGTTTTATTTATTTCTAGGAGACAGAGAGAGAGACAGCATGAGCAGGGGAGGGTCAGAGAGAGAGGGAGTCACAAACTGAAACAGGCTCCAGGCTCTGAGCTGGCAGTCAGCACAGGGCCCGAGGCGGGGCTCGAACCCACGAACCGCGAGATCATGACCAAAGCGAAAGTCGGACGCTTAACCGACTAAGCCACCCAGGCGCCCCACAAAGCTTTAATATCTAAAATAAAATTGCAAGTGCTAATCACTTGTTACAAAGTAACCTGTTGTACCACACTGAGGGAAAAACTTCAGTTTGGTACTAGAATGATTAAATATTGCTTCTCTTTTACCTTAAGAAGGAACTCTATTCCAATGATGTCAATTCTCTTCTGTGGAATTAAGCAGAGTTCTCTCTTTCAAGTAATGCAATTTTAATTGAACAGTTTTAATATATAATGCACAATTTTAGTATAATGAAGTTTTCATGTACTTTACCAAATACTACATATGTGCAGAACCATATTAATTTTCCTTATTCTTTACAACCATCTTATGCCTAATATAATTAAATTAAAACGACTTTCAATTCTTCACTCTCCTTGGTGAATATAGTCCCTGATCTACTGAAATGTAAACAAATGCTTCACTGTGACACAGTCAGAACAATATGTCTAACGGTTCTACTAATTAAAGTATAAAGACTATTTGCATAATCAACGACCCTTAATCATTGTAAGTAAACAGGTTGCTCAATTTCTATTTCGATCTTCTGCTGTCATCTTTTCAGGCAGTTGGCAAAGTAACAATAATATTAAAATGACTAATGGAACTTAGCCAAAAGTAGCTAAAAAAAAAAAAAAAACAGCATGCTATTAAACTAAACCAGAAGAAAGGGATCAGGACTGATTTTTTGTTTTTTTTTTTTTTAAAGGAAAAGCAGGCAGGAAGTCATTCTGAGGTGACGGCACAAACGCACCAGAAAAAACATCAGCTTTGGAATCAGGATACCTGGACTCAATCATGAGCAAGTTAAGTAAACCTGAAGATAACACCTCATTTTTCTTTATCTCTGTTCTATAACTAACCTAACAGTTGGACCAGATGATTTCCAAGGTCCTTTTGAAGCTTAAGATCCCACAGTTCTGTTTCTGATCATACAGAGATATTAATTTTTTTGTTTCATATTTTAGAAGGATCTGTAAAAAGGTTTAGGTAATTATTCCCTGTGGACTATTCCCAGTGGACTATTCCAGGATCCACAGGCAGTAGATTCTGTGGAAAGGGTGAGTCCTTCCAAGTACCTTGGCATATGGTGCTGGATCATACAGCCTCCACAAAGGCACAATGAGACAAGAAGACCAGACTTAAGAATTTTAGCTTGGATAAATGGAAAAAAAATGAAGTTTCATTTATTCTTCCAGGGTAACTATTAGAATAGTAAACTGGGGTATATGTAATGAATTTGGGGCGCATGTTGGACTTAGTATATTTATTCATTAATATGAAGGTATTGAGTCAGAAGATGGATATGCAGATCTAGGATTCAGGAAAAGGCCCAAATTGTAACAAAACTGTGGAAGCAATAACTTACACATAACACTTAAAGCCATAAAGCTGAATAAATTTACCTGGAGGTTGAGTGGTGATAAGGAAGGGAAGAAATCCAAAGACAGAGCCTTGGAATGATTTCAAGTTTAGAGGTCAAGGCAAATGAATCACTAAAGGTACTAATAGTGGTCATGGAAACTGAAGGCAGATTAAGAAAGAACTGAGAGAAAATGATGATAGAGAAGCCAATCAAACAAAGATAAAGACTAAACAATGGATTTAGTGATGTGAATTCACTAGTGACCATGACAAAAATTGCTTCAGTGCAGTAATGAGGATGAAAACTTGATTATGGGACATTTAAGAGAGAACAGGACGAGTGGTATGAAAAGAGTTTCTGTAAAGGGGAACAAAAATGGAGAAGTGGCTGGAAGGAATGTGAGGCAAAGTTGTTGTTGTTGTTGCTGCTGTTAGATTTTATTTGTAAGTAATCTCTACACCCAATATGGGACTAGAACTCACAACCCCAAGATCAAGAGTCATGTTCCACTGACTGATCCAGCCAGGTGCCCCCAAGGGGTACATTTTTAATGACAGGAAATACTGCAGAATCATTCCCTACTGATGGAAGTGATCCAGTAGAGGAAAGGAAAGAAACACATTTTTTTCTTTAAAAGTTTATATGTTAATTTTGAAAGACAGAGAGAGAGAGAGAGAGAGAGAGAGCAAGCAAGCGAGCACGAGTGAGCGTGCTGGCAGGGGAGAGGCTGACAGAGAGGGAGAAAGAGAGTCCCAAGTAGGCTCCACATTCTCAGTGTGGAGCCCAATACAGAGTTTGAAATCATGAACCACAAGATCATGACATCAGCCAAAATCAAGAGTCAGACATTTACCCAAATAAGCCTCCTGGGCACCCTGAAATATACTATTGATGTAGGAGGTAGGCGGATGTTCAACAGGTGGCATAATGTCTGTGTGATGAAAAAAGAGGATGGTATCCAGCATATTAAGTGGAAAGGCTGGCCTTATATGGGAGTAATGACAGGTCAGTCATGTTAACAATGGGAAAATAGAGTTGTTAACTAACATGCAACTCAGCGGGAGTATGTGCAAGTTCTCTTCTGAATGTTTCTATTTTGTTCATTAGAACATGAAGCTAGTTAATTGCCAAACAGGAAGGAGAGAAGAACTGGTAGAGATATGCTGAAAGAAATTTATGAAATACTCATCAGAGGAGTGGGGCTGTGAATGGGTATGAAAAATGCAGTAAGATTACCAATAAGCACCAAGAGGCTACTTGAGGTTTACATTCATGATTTCCAAGGGAGACCAGCCAGTATGATATGTGTTTTCCGCCAGCCATGTTCATCCTTCCTGGTGCAGGCACAGCATCAGCAGAAAAGTGGATCTGACCTAGGTAGGGTATTGTCACATGGATATGATACAGAAAGCAGAGGACAAGAGACTTGAAAGAAAACACACAGGGTGCTTTTAATGATGGATTATAGAATCTGCTTTGAATAAGGAATGACCAAGACAAGATGAAATGCTTCTCTAATGAGAAGCCTGTAAAATCACTGGATTATGCATTCCACTAGGAAGGAAGAATTTTTGAGGTTGGATTACTGGGGGAAGAACTTGGAAAGTAAGGTGCTGATGGCTGCAGAGTAGAGTACCTGAGGTAGAAATTATGGAGAAGAATCCGGTAATGACAATGTCTAGATTATGAGGCTGGGAATGGGTAGCTAAGATAGAGGAGAATACATAATCATTGGAGGAGCTTTCAAGATAGTGAGCGCTGGAAGAGTCATCTGAGTAGACAATGAAATCAGGAAGAATTAATACAGGGATGACAGTAAGTCAGTTATTAAAATATTGAAGAAATAAGGAAGAGTGACCCAGGGATCTGGGGATGACTGTACCCAAAAGATGCAGTGAATGAGAAAAAGACAGTAATTTGCAAATTATGAGAATGACATCCCTCTAACCTCTATATCCAGTGTTTCTTGGTAACTATTACAAATTTATAGCTGCTATTAATTAAAATATATAATCATGCACTGTTTATTTATAAATGACACATATTTTATAATGTTACAGATGGAGGCTTATGTCTATTTCATGTCTGCTTATTTTATTTACCAAGCATGTACAGAGTAGTTATGCTGTGCTAGGTACTGGTCTAGACACTTTACAAGATGAACACAATTTGATGAATGTTATAAAATTTTTATAAAGTAGGCATTAATATCATCACATTATAAACACTGGAACTGAAGCACAGAGAGACTAAGCAACTTTTCCAGGATCACACAAGTAGGTTATGGTGGGGGGAAGATCTAAACCAGGGCCATACGGTTCCAGAGCTCCTGGACATACACACTATGCTTGCCTCTGAGTCCATAAGAAATCCTTCTCCATTCTTCAGAGTTTTTAATTTTATTGGCCAAGCATTTTAGGGAAGTAAGTCTTGGAAATCTTTTCTTTGTGAGGTAGGAGTTACCTTATATAAATGATACCTTTACTTTTATACACATAGTTTATGTGCCCAGTTCAAGATGCACTTCTAATTGTCTACTTCTCCAAAGTAAACATGACCAAAATGGAAGTATTGAGCACTCCACTAAGCTGGTCAATTTTGTTCCCTCTTCAGGCCCAAGTCTTTCTTTCATTATTTAAAGGCACTGTAGCCAACTCTGTTGCTTAAAACAGAAATCTCTAAATACACTTTGATTCCTTCTTCTCTCTCTGGACTTGAGGTAAGCACTCTTTATCAGCAAGTACTGTCATATCCAATAGGATCTGATTAAATGAAGAAAGGAACGTGTCATGTGAGGAAAAGAATAAAGGTCAAAGGTGGGTGTGAGTGTAGAATTCTTGACCAAAAATGTAACAAGGAAGAACTAGCCTAATTGGCAAAGATAAGGAAAAAAAAAAAACATAAGACTACATGACATACACATAATGTTGAGCACACTGAGTGACATAAGCTTACTGGAGACAGGTCCTGCTGGAAAAAAGTCTCAACAAAGTTTGAGTCACACAAGCACTTTGGTCCAGTTTTCCCAGAATAACATATCCCTTCCACACATTATTTGCTATATAACGGGAAAATACACAAAGAGTAATGAGAGACAGATCAACAAGTACTGAAATCATTTCCATCTCTATGGAAGATTTTGGAAAAATATCAGGAGAGGTTTGGACCGTGAACCAAACATAATGTCACCAGAGGATGATGTATTTCAAATTTCTTCTCCACTCCACTAAGGCCCTCCCTGCCCTTTGCCAGTAGTACTTCCTACCTGGACAAGTACAATTCCCACCTGCTTCTGCCTGTGCCACTTCCGGCCATTCTTCATAGAATAGGAATATAGAGCAAGGTTTCAAACAACCACTTGGGATGAGGCCGCCTCTGTATGTAGAAGCCTAATACCTTTTCAATGAACTTAACGTGCATACTAAGTCCTCACTATGACTCATGAGACTGTTCATGACTTGCTTCCCACTGGGTTTCCTCTGGCTCACGCTGCTCTACTTAGAGAGGCTTCCCTTAGGTTCCTCACACACGCTCACTCTTCTCCCCTGCCTCAGTAGTTTCTCCCGATTCATCCTAGACCCACACTTTTCTCTAGTCCCCATGTCAAAGTGCCAGGTTCTTTGCACTAATCAGGCATTGGCTTTAATTCCACCCCTTCAGAAAAGACTTAACTGCCTACCCAATAAAAAGCAGGCTCCCTGCTCCTTAAGTCTCATTCAGAGCATTCTGATGGCTTTCTTCAGGGCATCTGTCAACATTAAAATTAGGCATTTGTGCAATATTATGTTAACTCATTTACTTTCCATCTTCTCTACTGAACCATACCCTCCGTGAAGAATGATATTTGTCATGTTTATTTTCTTCCCTAATTACACCTGTTACACAATGTTCAATAATATATATTGAAATATTCTAGTAAGTAATAAAAAGAGTAAAAATGTTTCTCTAATCATTATGCATTTTTATGTATATGATTAGTTGCTTTAATAAACATATGACATAATAATGTAAAGATATGTATAATTATGAAACTCCTTCCCTTCCCACTTTCTTCTTTTCAGTATGGTTCACTAATTTGTGAGTTATTTGCATGATGATTAGCCTTTATTTTAGAAATAACTAAAATTTTGTTTAAGTTTTTATTTGTTTATTTTGATAGAGATTGTGCATGTGCATACAAGTTGGAGAGGGGCAGAGAGAAAGAGAATCCCAAGCAGGCTCCACACTCTCAGCAGAGAGCCTGATGTGGGGCTCGAACCCACAAACATGAGTCATGACGTGAGCCAAAACCAAGAGTCAGACACTTAACCGACTGAGCCACTCAGGCTCCCCTAAAATGTTAGGGGTTTTTATTTGTATACAAAACTTTTAGAATTTAAAATGCTCATTTTATACCTAGAAAATCAAATCACAGAATCTCAAAGGATCTCCATGGATATTAGGCATTTGGACAATTTTGTCTCTATTTGTGTGTGTGTGTGTGTGTTTTTTTTTTCCAGACGCTGGCATTTAAAAACAAATGAGTTAATTTTAATCCGAGAAAGAACATCACACCACATTTTGTGTGTAGCTATTTCTATAATGCATAGATTTACAGTTTGTTTTCAATTCTATCTGGAGCTCTGAACTAGGCCAAACACCCAAGCCTGGCTTCCGTGCTTTTACTGTATTTTGTCTTACTTCTCTTCTTGATTGCATGATACCTTCCTTAAGAAACACAGGTCATTTGTCCATAAGTTCAGAGCATACCCAGTGTGACACATTCCAAGAAGAACCAGAGAGATGTAAAATATCCTAGGATGGGATGAAAACACGGATGGGATCTATGGAATTTGTGTTAGGAAATAGTCTAATGTGTTAATAGTTCTCTTAAAAGACATGTCTGTGGTATATTTTATAGCAGACATAAGGTCTTAAACAAGGCCATTTTAAGACTAGAGATACTTTAAAAATTACACTTCTCCAATATGTAAAGATCTCGAGGTCTTAGTAATATTGTTGACTGTATATATATATATATATGCTTGCTATCATTTTCCTTCTTGCTCCAATTTCTTCTTTCCATTCATCCATTAGAAACATCCAACAAACAAATGCCTTTCACACTGGCCTTGCAGGAAAACATAAATGGTATAATCTGTTACCTAAGTAATATTTTTTTCCTGAACATTCCTTCTAGAGCTGGCTTACTCCAGAGAAGAATGCAAGCTAGCTGACCCAGGGCTATCTTGTCTGTGAGTTAATAGAACTGTTGAGCACTTGCCAGTGACAGTATTATCTGGGTGACTTGCCTTGCCTTTTACTTTTCTAAATTCTTTCCTTTTTCAAATTTAAGCTTTGCCTTGTGGCACGATTTCTTTTCAACTTTTAAAGGTTACTTAGAAATAACGAAAGACTGGCTGCATCTAATACACATAAGATGAAACCTCTCATTAACTTCAAAAAAGGTCTCGGTGTATTGAAAAATAATCATTGCTTTAGGTCAAATTTTCATCTTTGGTACAAGAAGTATTAGATATATACGACTTGTATATATAACATTTAGTTTCCATAATGTAATCTTAAAATTAAAAATAATATCTACAAAACACTCTGCTGTAGAAAAAAGAAGAACTCAGATATAGAGTTATTTTGTGTTTTATTTCCCCCACTGAGATATTCTTAGCTATTTCCCAAAGTTAATTCATTTACTGAAATAAATGCCTTTCTTTAAATATTCCTTTTTTTTTTTTTTTATTTCTGGGAGAGAGAGAGAGAGAGAGACAGCGTGAGCAGGGGAAGGTCAGAGAGAAAGGGAGTCACAGACTCTGAAATAGGCTCCAGGCTCTGAGCTGGCAGTCAGCACAGAGTCCGATGCAGGGCTCGAACCCACGAACCGCGAGATCATGACCCAAGCGAAAGCCGGACGCTTAACCGACTAAGCCACCCAGGCGCCCCAATAAATGCCTTTCTTAATAATCGGATGTGAAATTATTTATCTTATTCTTACATTCATTTTATTTCAGTGCCAAGTATACAGGTGTAAAGTGTGTTCTGCTAATCCAATTACGTTTACAAAGTTATGCACCAGAGCAAACATTCAATGAAAATCATGCTTAAAAACAGGACATTACTGTTCAGTATTTAAGGTCATCTTAGATTCCAAATAAGATGAATATATACTATTTAACATGTCTACCATACAAATGTTTTTTTATGCTAGACAAAGGCTAGTTTGAATTAACCACACTTTAAAACATCGACATACTCAGAGATTAAACTTTCAAAAAGGGCAGTGGTAAAGGGAGACATTAAGAAAATTTACTTAATTAAACAGAGGCAAGCCACAGTGCAAGAGGCTGTACGTACCTGTCGGCATATGTAATCCCACTGAGTGTTAAGTTCTCTGAGCTCTGTCTCAAGTCTGCAAGCAAACTCTGGCTCCGCTTCACTCTTTACCTTCTGTGCACTTTCATTGACACTGTTGAGACTGGGCTGAATTGTCTGAATATCATTGACTAAAAGCTAAGGAAATAAATCAATTTAAGCTAGCTGCGAAAATTACAACATACTAGAAATACAACATAGAGAGGAAACGTATAATCAGGATTCATGATAGAGTGAGTCTTTTCCTTTAAAATGTGATACACCCCCACCTACAGATATATATCTACATGTCTCAGCCTTGCAAAAACTGTTCAGTGGTTTTGATGGTGTGATTCAAGTAGGGAATTGTCTGTATTCTATTAGATGAGATAAAAAGGACATAAAAGTATTATTCCTTGTTGGAAAAATGTGTGAAAATGATGGGCTATATACATTACTAGTTTTGAAATGATTTCATTTTTCAAATGTAGGATATCACCACGATTGTTTATAGCATGATGGGTGTGGAGGTTATTTGTAAGCTTTTTTTTTTTTTTTTTTTTTTTTTTTTTTTAGCTTGGATTAGCAAAGCAAATTCTTTAAAGAGCTACATTACTTCCTTTCCATGACATGAGAATGGCATAATGAACACCGTTTCAGAAATCCATACTGTGTAATATTAGCGTTCAGCGCAGGATGTCTAAGCACAGTAACACAGTATGACTGACAATCTGCAGTAAGACGTAACAGACAGCCCAAAGGTTTCTTTGCCTTTACATTAAACTTCATTTTACACTAAAATAATGAGCGTTGAGTAAACGATAATGCTTCTTTGTTCCTCATTTATTTAACCCAGTTTCCCAACCTTGGCACTAGCATCATTTTAAACTGGCTAATTCTTTGTTGTGAGGGGCTGTTCAGCACATCGGGGGTTACACAGAGCACCCCAGGTCCCTATCCTCTACACAACCCACTCTGAGCTGTGACAAAACTGTCTCCAGATATTGCTAAATGTCCCTGAGGGGAGCAAAATCACTCTGGTTAAGGACCATTGACATAACCAAATAATAACGCCCATATAAAAGTCTTCATATGATAGGGGTCATATAAAAATCTTACCCTGCACTGTTTCAGCTGTTTTTTCAGAATTTCTGAGTCTCCGAGGGCAGGCCATTCCTCCTTCAGGAAGACATCAACTTCAGCCATCCATTTCTTCAGAGTTTTTATGTGATTCTGGAATCAGAGACCCATTTTAAGCATTACTGGGGTGATGATTTCTCTTAACAAAATTCATCATGGTGATATTTATGAACATACGCTCAGGAACAATTCCCTTGTTTGAAGGATGTCTCTAAGTAGCTCTTCAGGAAAAACATATTTTTACTAAGACTGCATTTTTATGGTCTACAGTATGAGCACTGGTGTTTGAAGTCTGCTATTGTTAAAAATAAAAAATTACTACCAAATGTGGTTTTATGATGTTACTCTTGAGAACATTAAATCATATCCCCCTCTAGAGAAATTTTAAGTTACAAAACAACTCATGATAATACTAACAATGTGCCCTTACAGTACATAAAACAAACTATGAACAATAAACTCAATGTAATGGTGTCCTTATAGCCTCCCTAAACCTGAACTTCCACAAATTGTTTTCTACAGTTGACAGTTTAAATAGTCCCTCCAGTTGAGAAGTTTGCAGAACAAGATTTTGTCATCTTTAAAGAGAAAACTTCTGATTTTAATTTCTTATTTGCTTGACCAGGCTGAAGTAATCATCAGGTGAAAAATGGCATCTTTTATCATTTATAAATAGCCACATAAATCCCTTTATTCTTTCAGATATTGCTTTTTTCCCCCTCCTGCTTTTTTGGCTACTTTTCAAATGTATGATTTTTGAGCTCCTTTATTTTCCACACAATTCAAATATGCTGCCCAGATGTGCTATTTTCTCCCTTCTTAATTAAATTTCTGTTGAAAATATGTGCTTCATAGAAAGCTTCTCCTTCAATATGATTAATAATAATGCTTTCTAAAAGCATTTGACTAAATCTAAGAACTTCAGTTTTCAATACTATTATCTTGTTGATACCTCTCGAGTTTGGTTTTGTGTTTCTTCCACATCGCCACTGCCCTAGTTCAGATCTTATCATTGGCTTCTTGATTACTGCATTAGGTCTTTTTGGTAACTGCCTCAATCTTACCCTATGCTAATCCATTTTTCACACGGGTGTCAGTATTTTTCTTCCGTCCTTTTTATTATCACAGTGATGCTTTGAAAACAATGATCATTTCTTCCCCCCCCCTAAAATAGCAGTAACAGTTCCAAATTATTTTTACTTTTAATTCCATCAATATTGGGTTGTAATTCACGTTGCAAAGCATGGCAACCAGGACCTCTCATTACCTAGTCCTAAATCATTTTTCTAATAGTATATTTTATTAATCTCCAAACATATTTTTGTCTCTCCAAAAGTGAACCATTTCTGGCTAAGTGAATGTATCACTTCATTTTGTCAGATAGCCTTTCTCCCTCTTCATCAGCTGACTGAATTCTACTTTTTAAAGGTGTAGCTCACATAACCCATAACATTTCGTTACCCCTTTGCCCAGTTGATGTTGGACTTCTTTCCTATTGTCATAATGTTTACCGCACTATTTAATTTACTTCCTATGTTGGCTGAATAATGACCTTCCAAGGTGTCCAGGGTCCCATTCCCGGAACCTGTGACTATGTTACCTTAATAGCAAACAAACAAACAAATAAACAAACAAAAACTTCGCAGGCGAGATTAAGGATTTTAAAATGGGGAGATTACTTCGAGTTGTCTAGCCAGGCACAAAGTGATCACAACGGTTCTTAGTAAGAGAGAGTCAGAAGTGTGAGAGCTAGAGAGAGAGGCTGTAAGATGCTGTACTGCTGAACTTGAAGAAAATGTATGAGATTATCAGCCAAGAAATGCATGTCATTCCCAGAAGCTACCAACAAAAAGGAAACAGAGTTTCTGCTAAAGCCTCTAGAAAAGACAAAGCCCTGCCTACACCTTGATTTTAGTCCACTGTAACTGATCTTGGACTTGTGACCTCTAGAACTTTAAGACAGCAAGTTTGTGTTGTTTTAAGCTACTAATGTATTATGGCAGCAATAGGAAAGTAGCCCATTACCGTTTCCTTTCACTAGAATGTGAGCTCCTTGTTGACGAAGACCATGTAATTAAACCCTCTTTTACCTCTGGCGCTGGCAAAAATGTGTGTGTGTGTGTGTGTAGACATATCTTTATATGTAGAACCATGTTCATATGTAAATTGTGCTTTATAGAATGTTTTAGGACTACTCATTCTTTTGGTTTGTAAGAGGTAAAAACAAACAACTAATAGCTGAGCTGAGACTTAAACATAGAAGTGTCTTGTTCCACCATGCTATGATGATGTCAAAGATTCATTCCAGCCTTAAGATTTTTCACAATAATTTGCCACATAAGAGAGGTATTACCTCTATCACTAAATATTTTAGATTTTAGGATGTAATTGTTGGTTTACTATTTTCAGCGTAGCTGATTAGTAATATGGTGGCACCATTCAAACAAATTAAGTGAGTAGGGCTGGTCTGTGGAATGTAATTAGGTCAAATTTATATACAAAATCACAAGTAAAATATGCTGATAAAAAGACTATATTGAATGACACATAATTATTTATTCATAAGCTAAATGATACCTATATTTTACAGGACAACCAGACTAATGTTAAGGCTAGTTCTGAAAATTATTAAGCTAAAAATATGTTTTAAGTCCTATCGGTCTTGGTGAAAACAATATAATTCTAAGGAAATAAGAGAAGTAGAACTCTTAATTATGGTTTTCTTTTTTTAAACCTTTTTAATGTTTTTTTATTTATTTCTAGGAGAGAGAGAGAGAGAGAGAGAGAGAGAGAGAGAGAGAGAGAGAGAGAGAGAGAGAGAGAGAGAGAGCGTGAGCAGGGGAGGGTCAGAGAGAGAGGGAGTCACAGACTGAAACAGGCTCCAGGCTCTGAGCTGGCAGCCAGCACAGAGCCCGACGTGGGGCCCGAACCCACGAACCGCGAGATCATGAACTAAGTGAAAGTCGGACGCTTAACCGACTAAGCCACCCAGGCGCCCCTTAATTATGGTTTTCTTAAAAGGAAGAGGCAAAATACACTTGTCTGAGAAAATGGTGCATCTTTAAATCTTATAACTGACTTTGAAGAAGTATGGAGGTTAAATGTCTGTTTGCCTTTAAGTTTCATAACACATCATTAGGGAAGAAATAAGCAAAGGAAAAAAAAAAGGATACAAAAAGTCCAATCTTGACTTACCTGAATTTTTCGAAGTTTAGCCATTTGCTCCTCTAGCTTTTGGCAATGCTCAAGCAGCTGAGAGCACAGTCTCTTCCAGCGGCCCTCAACCTCTTCACATTCCGACTGGTATTTCCGGCTAATATCAGAGGGCACTTTCTTCGACATCTCTTTTACAGTGGTGCTGAGATAGTTTAGGCCACTTTGTTGCTCTTTCAGAGAACTTTGTAAAGCCTCAAAATTAAAAAAAAAAGGAAAGTACGTGTTATACTAATTGATGAAGAATATTGAGTTTCATTGTACAGTTTCAGTTAAATGTATTTGAAATGAAAGCTACATGGGATCGGTTAAGCATCCCGCCTCAACTCAGGTCATGATCTCTCATCCGTGAGTTCGAGTGCCATATATGCGGCTCTGTGCTGACAGTCCAGAGCCTTCAGCCTTCTTTGGATTCTGTGTCTCCTCCTCTCTCTGCCCCTATCCTGCTTGTGCTCTGTCTCTGTCTCTCAAAAAAATAAAACAAAATGTTCAAAAAAATAAAGTAAAATGAAAGCTATGTGATTCAAACACTTAAAAAAATAGATTATGTGCTGTAAGTTACAGAATAACTAATAGTAATTAAAATTATGCTGTGCTTTCTCTCTCTCTCTCTCCTCTCCCTCTCCTCTCTCTCCTCTCTCTTTCTTTCAAAATTAAACAGGGGCACCTGGGTGGCTCAGTCAGTTAAGCCTCTGACTTGGGCTCAGGTCATGATCTCGTGTTCGTGGGTTCGAGCCCTGCATTGGGCTCTATGCTGACAGCTCAGAGCCTGGAGCCTGCTTCAGATTCTGTACCTTCCTGTCTCTCTGCCCTTCCCCCTCTCATGTTCTGTCTCTCTCTGTCTCAAAAGTAAATAAAACATTTAAAAAAAATAAACATTGAAAAAGACTAAATTCTGTTTATCATAAGAGTAATTTGCACATTATTTTAATTAAAATCTATGCCTGCTTTTATGAACATCAAATATATCCAAAATTATATCTTAATGGAACAGAGTTTTAGCACATCTAATTTTATTGTATTGTCTGTATATTAATAACTGTATTTATGATACTGTTAGGGAGTTTAGTTTAATTCTACTGAGCTTTTAGTAAGACAACTACTGACCTTTCTAGGTAAAAACATAACTAGATCATATAGATACACAGGATAACAAAACTGAGTAATGTATCATATGGATGGCCTGCTGATGCCATTAACTAAGGTTTCATATTTTTCACATTTTTTTTGCAGTGTCATAGTGAAATTCTAGAAAAATTTGGAGGAAAATTTATAAAGTTGGTTTTACAATTGTCCTGTGTAACCTATGCAACTGCTTATAACAGGATGTCTATCTTTGGGTTTTCTCCACTCAATATTTATTTCTGGTTATGAAATAATAAAGACTCAAGATATAACATGGAAAATATCCATTTATATATATGATTTTGTGTAAACTTCCAGTTTTTCTATGTATAACTAAACACTGAATATGTGAACATGTTATATACACACATAAAAACATTCCTTCTTTTATAAGGTGACTTCTATATCCCCCCAATACATCAGTACATAATTTTTACAGTTGTATAATGTCTTATGTATATTTTGCGGCATTTTATTTCTTTTTTACTTTGCTTTAATTTTACTTCATTAAACTTGATTTATTATTTAGACAATAACTAACATGCATTTAACTACATTTTGAGCTAGGCCTTTTTTTGTGAGCATTTTCCCACGTCATTAATTATTTTTCAAAAACATAAAATTTAATGGCTTCTCTGGTTCATTTAACCATTCCCCATTATTAGCTCTACAAATTAACTTCAAGTTTTCCACTCCTGTAAATTATATTTATGACTTATCTATGTATCCCCATCTATTATTTCTTCAGTGTATTCTGATTACTGCCTAAGATAAAGACTCCATGAAAATAGTTTTCACATGTATAACACCACAAATTATTTTATATGTTATTAGGAAGGATTGAAATGTTTTTCTCAGCAAAATTTTAATTCAACTTACATTGCCACCAGAAAGTGACAAAGGAGCTCATTGCTGCCAGACCTGCACTAGTTGTATCACTTTTTTTTTTTTGCACCTTAGATGTGAAAAATGGCATTTCATTTTATAAATTTGTAATTCCTCCCTCACAATTTGAGTAACAACTTTACATTGGTTTAATGGCTGTTTGTGTCTCTTTTTGTGACTTCCTTATTAATGTGTTTCTCCCATATTCAGAAAAAATTTTTCCTTGGTCTCATCTTTCTTTAAAATCGCCTCTGGTATTTTTACAGGATTTGCAATTTTGCAATTGTGTCCAGTGATTTGTGTGCTTCTCTATCATATGTTTTAAAATATTTTACTTAAAAATTCCTCCAAAATTTACGCTTCTTGAAATGTTTTTGAACTTTTTAATATATGTGGTATTTTGTTTTGCTGTAACATTTGATACAAAGTTCTAACTACCTATCTGTGAGCTACTTAATACAATTTCTCAATAACATTCATAAATAATTTTGTCTTCAATGTTTTTTTCAGTTTACTCCTCCGTTCATCTGCCCACCATTTTGTATATACTTAATCCACTCCTCTAATTGCTATATCTTTGTACTCTTTTTTTTTTAATATTTTTATTTATTTCTAGGAGAGAGAGAGAGACAGCGTGAGCAGGGGAGGGTCAGAGAGAGAGGGAGTCACAGACTGAAACAGGCTCCAGGTCTGAGCTGGCAGCCAGCACAGAGCCCGACGCGGGGCTCGAACCCACGAACCGCGAGATCATGACCTAAGCGAAAGTCGGACACTTAACCGACTAAGCCACCAGGACTAATTTGGCTACTCTTTTATTTTTTTTAGAGATTTTTTTAATGTTTTATTTATTTCTAGGAGAGAGAGAGAGAGACAGCGTGAACTGGGAGGGTCAGAGAGAGGGAGTCTGAATTTGAAACAGGCTCCAGGCTCCGAGCTGGCAGTCAGCACAGAGCCCGACGCGGGGCCTGAGACCACGAACTGCGAGATCATGACCCAAGCGAAAGTCGGACGCTTAACCGACTAAGCCACCCAGGCGCCCCCCAATTTGTACTCTTTTTAAAGCTATAGTTCTATTAAGTCACATTTTCTTTGAAGTAAATTTTGAAATCATTGCAAGTATTAAAAACAACATAAAGAAAAAAAATAGAAGATCAAACAATAATAGTTTACTTGGTGTGACAGTAGAGGAAGCAGTCTAAACAGGGCAATATATACTGAGAAATGTTTAAATAAACTTTTTTAGAAGAAATAATTCTAAAATTACTTTCCTAAAAAATAAAATTTAATTATAAACTTTTTTAGAAGAAATAATTCAAAAATTACTTTCCTAAAAAATAAAATTTAATTCTTGAAAAGGAACTCTTGGTATAAAAGTTACATTTTAATTTTTTTCTTATTTCTCAAAATGTAGACATATCTCAGCTCATAAATATAATTAATGAATGCTTTCTTGTCTTAAAACATAAAATGTGATTGGATAGACTACATGGCCTTTTCAGAATTAGTAGGAAGGGTATTCTAAAATATCTTACAAATTATCTCTTTCGTTTCTCATATTAGTATTTTCCATTACTTGAGATAAAGCTGCTAAAAATTTAGTTACTAGAACTCAACAAACTAATAATGATATTACAAAAGATTAGCATTTAAAACTTATTTTATAACTACACTGATTTTACCACTGTTTAGGAATATGAATGGAGCTATAAATCAGCAAGAAAGGTGGGGGAAATACCACCACAGCTTTTATAATAATCAAAATCAATGTGTCTGAAAATACATACTAAACATGAAAGAATATACTTCATAAGTAAGCTATGACATAGTCTTCAAAGATGGAATTGTTGTCTTATGGAAAGAAGGCACAAATGCGTAAAATAGGGCATTTAAAATTTTTTCATTTTTCCAACTAGTACACCATCATACTTGCCACAATTATTTTAATTCTATTATTTTAAGGCTACACCAATGTAAAAAGGAAAGTTACACCAATGTGACTGCTTGACAGATAAGATCTGCACTGTTTGTTCAAGACACTCAAATATTCACAGACCTGTAACTCTTCGAGTCTCTGTTCCATGATGTCATATTCAGTGACAGTAACCTGAGGTATAGAGAGTTTGGTTTCTGACTGCTGGATCCATGTAAGGATGGAACTCATGGTCTCCTGATAGCGTGTGGGTGGCAAAGTGTCAAAAACTTGATCAAAAGGGAAAAGAAGAGAATCATTTCACTATTTTAAATTTTATCATTATGTTTTCCTAAGTTGTCAGCAAACTCAGTCACACTGCTAATTACAAATATTAACAGGTTGTAAAAACTTCAAGATATAAGTTAAATGTGATTATGACATTGAAGATAAATTCCTGCTACATATCTGGTATTTTGATAGAAGTGATATGCACACACGTGCATGCACACACACACACACACACAACAGTGAATCTTCATATCAGCCTTGTAAGTTCAAAGGGTTCAAGTCCTATTTTTTTTTTTTAAGGTAAAGAAATGGTAAAACTGAGAGACTGTGTGATTTGCCCATGGTACCAGAGGTGGTGGTACTTGGAGGAGAAACCAAGTAGAGTTCATGTATCTTGACTTTGAAGGCTACTCTCTTTCCTATCATTTTGCTATCATTTGCTATCATTTACCTTTAGAGAAAACAGTATCATTATCCACCATTGATATTTTAAATTATATCCTGTCATTTCTCATTTTGCTAAAAAAAACCCTCTGTATTTATTATGTGTCCAAAACTCTAATAATAGTTACACATATTATCATTCTTAATTCTTACCTGTGAGAAATGTGTTTTTACTCTCATTTACAGTTGAAGAAACTGAGGCTACAAAAAAAGGCGAACTAATTTGCTCCCACTCAAGAGCCTAGTAAGTGGCAGAGTCAGGATTTTAAGCCAGGTTTATCTGGTTTCAAAGTCAAAACCACTATTCAACAGTATACTTTCTGTGATATATACGTACATATAAATTAGGGAATGAAAAATATATTAAGGAAAGTATAATTTATGTGTATGTCTATGCACTTACATCATAAGTGTATATATGTATATATACTTTACATAACTAATTACATACGTAGTTAAAACTGCACCTGCAGTAAATGAGAGAAAATAAAAATTTTCAGATTTATCAGCTTATAAAAAAAGTAATAAGGTAACATGCCCATGGTAGAAGTGTAAAACAGTTAATTTATAAGTTGTTGTTATAATACGGCATATTGCCCTAAACTCAGTCAGCATCCAACTACATAAAGATTGAGGGAGGGAAGGAAGAAGGAAGATGACTGATAGATAGATACATAGATACACAGATAGATATGGCAAGCCATAAATTGCAAGAACCCAGTGCTTTTCGGCATAGGCCAGCAGAAAGTAAAAATCTTTCAAGTCTAGAACTGAAACATTCTAAATGATTAATAAATTTGATCAATTTTTACTCTTTTAACCAATGTCCTTCTAGCTAGAACTTAGGAAATACTCATGATCTGATACATTTTCTTTCCATTTAAATAAAATATGCATTTAGGCAAAGTATGCCTTAATAAGCATAAGTCAATAAATAATTCACATTATATAAAGTCTCAGGTTCCCTTTAAGATCATGAGAAAGTGATAAAGATCCAGACCACCATTACATGTGGACACTCTTTACGAGAGTGCATAGATGGAACATCTTGTTCCCTATCTGATTCAGAATGTTTGAGTGTATTTCCTCCTTTGCTATCTGGATCTTGAGTAAATGCTCTGGGTGTATTACAGGTGGATTGCACTGGAGAAGCTGGAATTGAAAGAGGACTTACCAAGTCCATAGTTTCTGAACTAGCTACCTCGTGCCCACATGTAGATTCATGAATCAGGAAGCACTCATATTTGAAGAGCTATAGTAATTGCTACCCAATGGGGTCTAATATCAATCTCAAGTCTGCCTCCTTTCTAGGGGAGGTCCTGATTATATTCTCCCTTCTTCAGCTTCCTTCTGTATAATGAAAAGTGAACTCGTTTCATCTTGGATTGTTGACTGTTTTCTGTATCACTGCTTCTCATCTGTATGCAGGTGAAAGACATAAAGTCTTCTCAATGAGAGCTAATCCATACTCCACTCTATTCTGAGAGGAAGCAGAGGACTTGTAAAATGATCAAGAAGTGCCTTTGTCTCTCACAAGTTATCTTGCACAAGCAAAAGCCCACACAATTTAAGATCCTCCCTAGCCTTTCCATGTGTGTTTTTGCTTCCGTTAAATCTATCTGTGTGCTCAGTTTTTGAAAATGCAGAACTGGATTATGATGTTACATCACTGCATAAAATTTATTGATACTGTTTCATTTTTCTAGAATTCTCACCCATGGCTCATATAAGGCCCTCTAGACTGTCCTCCTCTCCAGACTCACCTTTCATCACCCTCACTCTTCTGTGCTCCAGGGACACAAGACTTCTCTGATTCTTGGCTAGCCATCACCTACTACCCCTAGTCATATTAACCCCTACTGATCGTGTGCCTTCTCCATTAAGCAGCACATTCAGAAGGAAATCTTTGCTGACCTTTCCAGCCTGGCTAAGTTTCCTTTAGTTTCAGAGACCTGGCCTAGGCCTTTCTGTCCACGCACTCATCTCAAATTATAACTATAAGCACACCAGCTTGATTTAGTGATTAATGGCTGTGTCTTTTCCCAGTTTTCAAGTATAATGACAGCAAGAAGCATGTGGTTTTAGCTTAGTAATCTATCCCCAATGACCAGTATGGTGTTATAAAAGGAATCTGTATTTATTGAATGAATAACTGGTTAGAAAGTGTAACCTTGAACACACACACACACAAAAATGCCTTTGCCAGGAATACAGGAGAAAACCAGAAGTTGGTAAAGCCTAGAGTCTGAACAAGAGGAAAAAGAATTTACCTGGAGAATTTAAACATTCTGCTCATTCCACCTATTTAATCTTTCTAATCTCCATGGAACCTTCTAGACACTGAATAGCTTAAACTGACTTTATTCCTCATCTCCTTTCTCACTTCATGGTTTCTAGACAACAAGGTAGACTTTTTTAACCGCAACTTTTTTCTGGTATAATTCATTTGTAGATTTATAATGTGGTAGCTTGGTGAAAAATTGACAAATAGTAATATATATATGTGTGTGTATATATATATATATACACACACACACCACACACACACATATATAGGAATTCTCATAGTGTAAATAGAGTGTGTGTATGTGTATGTATGCACACACACATTTTGGTTTCCTCCTGGAATTCTTTTGAAAACAACAAAATTGTATTCAAAATTACATCATTTTGGGACAGAACAAGTGATAATGCGACAATTTTTATTATATCCTATAGAGGTATGTTAGTTTATGTTTCTGTGAAAATAGGACCACCACTGCATAAAAAAGCTCTACTTCTGAGTATACATATATACGAATAATATATGTATATATTTATGTTTCATTTATTAATTCTTTAAACTATTTATTGAGTGTAAATTTCAGCCTCTGTGATATCTTTTGGGGATACAATAATTAAAAAAACAGAGTCCCTATATTCGCTGACTTGACACTTTACTCATAGAGCCAGATAATATTCTAATATAGTTTTGATAAGACTGTAATTAATTTTATAAAAGAGACAAAGAGTGCAGTGACAGTAAATAATAAGAACATCATATTGGGAATTCATCATACTGGGAGCTCATCCTGGATGAACATCATACTAGGAACTCATAAAACTTAATTTTTGAGCAAAGATGTGAAGGAGTAAGAATGAATTCATTCTTACAGGAGAATGCACAGGGCTCTGAGGTAGGGAATACAAGATCATTTTCAGGAACTTAAAGATCAATATTAAGTAGAGAAAATAAGCATGAATGCAGCTGTAACTAGAAGGAGGCAATGCCCATATTAAGCAGAGGCTTTTAAGTACCTTTAAAGTAAGAGCAAAAAGTCACTGAATGTATTACACAAAAGTGTGACACAGATTTTCCTTGCGGGGGTCCGGTTGGCTCAGTCGGTTGTGCATCCAACTCTTGATATGGGCTAAGGATCATGACGTCACCATCTGTGACACTGAGCCCCATGTCAGGGCTTGGGATTCTCTCTCCCTCTCTGCCCCCCCGACCAATTCCACATGCACATGCACACATGCTCTCTCTCTCAAAAATAAATATACATTAGGAGGGCGCTTGTGGGGATGAGCAGTGGGTGTTATATGGAAACCAACTTAACAATAAACTATTTGTAAAAAAATAAATAATAAAAAAGAAAAAAAGAAAAAATAAGTAAACATTAAAAAATTATTAAAAACAAAAACAAAACTCCTTCTGGTTGAAACACAGAAAATATGTCAGTGTCAAGAATGGATACAGTGGAGACAAATTAGTGGTCCAGGCAAGAAACCATGGTAGCCTGGCATAACATGATGACAATAAAGAAGAAAAGAAAGTTGGATGTGAGAGCTATTTGGGAGATAAAAAAAGCATGGGGTGGGAGAATGAATAGCAACAGGAGAGGGAGTGAGTGAGGGACAAGGAACATCAAGGATGATTCTGAGGTTTCTGATTGTGCAACTCCATATATGTTGGTTCCTGTCCTTGATACCGGAGGAGCCAAAGAGGAAATGGTTGTCAGATGCAGAGGTGTCCATCACGGGTTTATCTTCTTGGGCCTCAAAGGGTTTGCAATGCCTTAAGATACTTTACTGGAAAGGCAAGTGAATAGTTGGACATAAGAACTCAAGACCTAGAGGACAGGAGTGGACTGCAGATCAAACATATGGCTGTTTTGTTTATAGCATACAATTAAAGCCAAGCATGCCTTTACTTATATACTTTCCTTCTAGATGTAAAAAAGCATTTGTTACCCAGCAGGATTTATCTTGAAGCTGATGTATTACCTTGGGAATGCTAGTGAAGGACTCCTAGTTCTGTTTCAGATTTAAAAGTAAGTAAGAATCTGGTGTAAAAGTCAACTGCACCTGGGGCGCCTGGGTGGCTTAGTCGGTTAAGCGTCCGACTTTCACTTAGGTCATGATCTCGAGGTTCGTGGGTTCGAGCCCCACGTCGGGCTCTGTGCTGACTGCCAGCTCAGAGCCTGGAGCCTATTTCAGAGTCTGTATCCCCCTCCCTCTCCGACCCTCCCCTGCTCACGCTCTCTCTCTCTCTCTCTCTCTCTCTCTCTCCTAGAAATAAATAAAAATATGAAAAAAAGAAAAGTCACCTGCACCTAAGGGCAAACTCAGTATAACCTGTTCTACCTATTTGTGAGTGAGATGTTTGTGGATGCTGCCCATGCGATCCCAATGGAGAAGTACATGTAATCTTGCTCCATCTAGGGAAGTTCACTACCTTCTTTTTATGTAGAAAGAGATTAATAACTCAATTGATAGTTTTCTCTTTACTGACACGAAGGAGGCAATAAATGTACTTAAAAACCCACTATCTTAAAAAATTACAAGAGTACTATCAACATCCTTGGGTCCAGCTCAGACCCCTGGAATAACAAAGGCCTGAGGATTTAATATTTGCCAATATTATTTATAAATATATGACATTCTTCTCAAAATAAAGATTCTTATGATGGTTTCTACTATTCTTTTGCTGAAGTTCTATTTAAAAAATATAGATACCTTTTTAATGTTTCATGATTAGGGAAGTATATTCCACAAAACTAAAATTAATATAAACGATTACAGCTTCAGAAGCATGTGTTGTGAATACTACGAAAGTGAATGTTAAGGGCTACCATGCTGAACTACTGTTTATCTTGAAAGGTACAAAAAAAAAAAAAAACATTAATCTCTAGTCCCCTAGTATAGCCATATGAAGGATGGCAATGAAAAAGTATGGTCTAATTTACACCTAAAATTGTGGTAGAAGAGTATAAAAAATGTTTTCTACATCTTTTATTTAAAAATCCCTTCTGTTATATCCAAATGACTTAAAAGAGGAAGGGTCTTCAGAGAAGAGAAAAGATAAGAAAGGAGAGCAAAGGAGAGAACAAGAGAGACAAGGTGAGATTATGCCATAAAAAAACACACGTGGAATTAAAAGTGCTTTATTTTCTGCAAAACATGAGTGTATGTCAAAAGTCTAAAAGCTTTAATTGAAGAGGAAGATAAGCAGAGATGTCGTCTGAAAATGATACTTCCTTCCCCCCCCCCATTATAAGACAAAGCTATCATAATAATGCTGAGATCTCAACACACTAGGCTGTATAGGGCACTTTAAGAAAAAAAATCACAATTCTCTCTCTCCAAAATTAAAACAGAAGTACTCAGGGAAAACAAAGGTACTTAACTGTCACACAAAGAGTGGAGAAGAGAAAAGGAATACATAACTGTGTTAACCAATACACTGGCCACTAGCTACACAGGTCCACTGAGTGCTGGAAAGGTGGTTAGTACCAACCAAAACATTGTGCACATGTCAATATACACAAGATTCTGAAGATGTAGTACAAAAATTAAAGTAAAAATAAGTCTGTACTTTTTAATTTTGATTCTTAAAGTGGTAATATTTGGATGTGTTTGTTGAAATAAAATATTCAATTAAAATTACTTTCACTTGTTTCTTGTTTAATATGGTTATTAGAAAATTTAACATTTATGTATATGGTTCACTGGATGAGCTTATATACAAGCTATGGGAGGTCATCCATTTGGGGAAGGAAAGAGAGCCTGTATGTTAGTGGTCTGTAAATAGTGACACCATTTTAAAATGCTGAAACATCTGCTATGAATATGAAATTGACTCTAACTTGAATTTCTCATCATTTGTAAATAGAAATCAGTGATGATTTAATACAGGGTGTGTGTGTGTATGTGTGTGTGTGTGCAGAAACTTAGCTAACAGTACTTTCATATTAAAGCTGTCCAACTTTTCCCCATCCCTCATAGTTAACAGAATGGCAACCAACAGCGTCATCGACAAAGAGCCCTTTCTGGAACTCCAAACCTTATCAAATGATATAAACCACGGCACAGAGGAAGTATTTCTTTACAACGTGAACACTGGCAGAAGATGTCCAGAATGAAGAGGGGGGCCCAAGATACAGGAGTATTAACATACTAGAAATTGTCCCTCAGAGACTGAGAAAAGGAAGGAATTCTGAGTATGGAAACTTGAATTTCCAATGCTGACAAAGAAGTCAACACCTCAGCTTGATGCTCAAGGACCTTTGTGGTTGGAATTCAATCAACTGCTCAGCCCAAATTCCCATCATCAAAAATTCTCCAGCCGCACTCTAGCACCATGCTTCTGCCCCTCCTTCTGCTGCTTAGGCTCCATAACGACAAGGGCCCTTGGTGCTCTGATAGGAGCAAAATAAACGGGTTTATGAGAATTGTATCTAAGTTCACTTTAGAATGTTTTTTAATCAATAATGTATAATTTATTTGTTTTTTGGAATAATAACCCCAGAGTATTATTATAAAAGCAGCTGCTCGTCTAACCCAGATATATCTGTAATATCTTTCTATGGAACAATTGTATTTGTTTCTCTATACATTTTTGTTTCTAATTTCTCCCATTGTTGCATGAATTTTGGGCACAATTTGGAGATATTTCAAATAATTTCATCTAGGCACTTCGTGAATGGACACTAGAAGTCATTGATTTCTTTTCTACTTATAAATCTGCATTCTCTTTTTTTTAGTATTTTATTGTCAAGTTGGTTTCCATATAACACCCAGTGCTCATCCCCACAAGTGCCCTCCTCCATGCCCATCACCCCCCTTCCCCTCCTGCCCACACCCATCAGCCCTCAGTTTGTTCTCAGCATTCAAGAGTCTCTCCTGATTTGCCTAACTCCCCCTACCTCCCCTATCCCACGGTCCTCCATTAAGTTCCTCCTAATCCTCCTATACGTGCAAACATATGGTATCTGTCCTTCTCTCCCTGACTTATTTCGCTCAGCATAACACCCTCAAGGTCCATCCATGTTGCTACACATGACCAGATTTCATTCTTTTTCATTACCATGTAGTATTCCATTGTATAGATAAACCACATCTTCTTAATCCATTCGTCCGTTGATGGACACTTAGGCTCTTTCCATGATTTGGCTATTATTGAGAGTGCTGCTATGAACATTGGGGTACATGTGCCCCTAGGCATCAGCACTCCTGGATCCCTTGTGTAAATTCCTAGCAGTGCTATTGCTGGGTCATAGGGGAGTTCCAGTGTTAATTTTTTGAGGAACCTCCACACTGTTTTCCAGAGGGGCTGTACCAGTTTACATTCCCACTAACAGTGTAGGAGGGTGCCCATTTCTCCACATCCTCGCCAGCATCTAGAGTTCTCTGATTGGCTCATTTTAGCCACTCTGACTGGCGTGAGGTGGTATCTCAGTGTGGTTTTGATTTGTATTTCCCTGATGAGGAGCGATGCTGAGCATCGCTTCATGTGTCTGTTGGCCACCTGGATGTCCTCTTTGGAGAAGTGTCTGTTCATATCTTCTGCCCATTTCTTCACTGGATTATTTGTTTGTCGGGTGTGGAGTTTGGTGAGTTCCTGATAGATTTTGGATACTAGCCCTTTATCTGATATGTCATTGGCAACTATCTTTTCCCATTCTGTCGGTTGCCTATTAGTTTTATCTTGATGAGGTCCCAATAGTTCATTTCTGCTCTTGATTCCCTTGCCTTTGGGGATGTGTCAAGTAAGAAATTGCTGCGGTTGAGGTCAAGGAGGTTGTTTCCTGTTTTCTCCTGTAGGGTTTGGATGGTTTCCTGTCTCACATTCAGGTCCTTTATCCATTTTGAGTTTATTTTTGTGCATGGTGTGAAAAAGTGATCTAGTTTCATTCATCTGCATGTTGCTGTCCAGTTTTCCCAGCACCATCTGTGAAAGAGGCTGTCTTTTTTCCATTGGATACTCTTTCCTGCTTTGTCAAAGATTAGTTGGCTGTACACTTTTGGGTCCAATTCTGAGTTCTCAATTCTATTCCATTGGTCAATGTGTCTGTTTTTGTGCCAATACCATACTGTCTTGATGATGACAGCTTTGTAGTAGAGGCTAATGTCTGGCATGGTGATGTCTCACGTTTTGGTTTTCTTCTTCAATACTACTTTGGCTATTTGGGGTCTTTTGTGGTTCCACACAAATTTTAGGATAGTTTGTTCTAGTTCTGAGAAGAATGTTTTTTAAAAGCCAGGTCTCCCATCAGTCAACTGAAATCTGGGTCTTTTTCACAAGCATTGTCTAATATCCACCGCTTGGATAACTAGTTCCTTCTCCACTTTAAATCACAATTTTCTACCCAAGCTTATCTAAGTATAAACTGATACACTACTCAATTATTGATTACAAATTAAGTTTTGAGGATTTTTTCTTGATTAATTGCCCCCTTTCCAGATTATTTTAAAAAACTGACCCTATCTTCAAGAACTCCTATTAAATAATTTTTAAAATACATTTTTAATTTTTATGCTCTACTTGACATTTAGCATATGTTCCCAGTATTCTCAAGGTCAAGGAATAATTCTTAAACCTCAGGGGATGAAGCACAGGTCTAGCATAAATAAGCATGTCTGTTATGCTTGATGTTGTGGGTATCAATGAAGAAAATAGAATACAAAAGGCCATTTACAGTTTTTTCTTGATTTTTTTCTCTAGAGTTAAAGAAACTGTAGAGTGAGTTTTCTAGGATAAAATAATTCTTTACTTAGATATAAAAGAGTATTAGGTAAATTTTGTGACCTGCAGCTAGAAAAGTTAGGTCAGGGCAACCTTTGCTTCCCTTCCTTGTTTCAGCGTCTTAACACTGGATCTGTATCTTAGCAGGGACTAACAACAGTGTTCAAAATTATGGCCATTGAGAACATTTTTTGCGGGTTGGCCTAAAATTTTCTTCTATTATCCCTACAGGAGGCACAAGTTACTATCTGTAATTTTATAAGAGTGCTCCTTACCATACCTCCCCAGATCATCACCTCTTCAAAGGCTGCCTCCACTTTTCTTTATATTCCCTATCACAACTCTGGTCTATGGTTAGGCCTAGATAGTGCAATTTCCCTTCTCTCTGCTTCCATTCAAACCCTTCTATTCTCATTTTGGTTTTCTTCAATATTTCTTTGGCTATTCGGGGTCTTTTGTGGTTCCACGCAAATTTTAGGATAGTTTGTTCTAGCTTTGTTTTGATGCATATGGGCACACGTACCCCAATGTTCATAGCAGCACTCTCAGCAATAACCAAAACATGAAAATAGCCTAAGTGTCCATTAACTGACAAATGGATCAAGAATTTGTGGTTTTTCTATACAATGGAATACTACATGGCAATGAGAAAGAATGAAATCTGGCCATTTGGAGAAATATGGATAGAACTCGAGGGTGTTAGGTTGAGTGAAATGAGTCAGGCAGAAAAGGACAGATACCATATGTTGGCACACATAGGTGGACTAGGAGGAACTTAATGGAGGACCATGAGGGAGAAGAAGGGGAAAAATAGTTGGGGAGAGGGAAGGAGGCAAACCATGAGAGACTCTTGAATACTGAGAACAAACTGAGGACTGATGGGTGTGGGGGGAGGGGGGGTGGGCATGGAGGAGGGCACTTGTGGGGATGAGCACTGGGTGTTATATGGAAACCAACTTGACAATAAACTATTTAAGAAAAAAAAAAGAATAAAAAATAAAATGAAAGGAAACCAACTCCATAATAAACTATGAAAGAAAAAAATTTAAATAAAAGGCTTAACTGAAAAATTACAACCAGATGGGTGCCTGGGTGGTTCAACTGGTTGGGCATCTGACTTCAGCTCAGGACATGATCTTGCTGCTTCCAAGTTCAAGCCCCTTGTCAGGCTTTGTGCTGACAACTCGGAGCCTGGAGCCTCTTTCAGATTCTGTGTCTCTCTCTCTCTCTGACCTTTCTCCACTTGCTTGGTCTCGCCCTCACTCGCTCTCTCCTCCTTCTCCTCCTCCTCCTCCCCCTCCCTCCCTCTCTCCCTCTCAAAAATAAACAAACCTTTTAAAAAATGCAACCACAAAAGTCCTACAATGAAACACAGGGGGAAAGCTTCATAATACTGGTCTTACAATGATTTCTTGGATTTGACCTAAAAAGCACAGGGGACAAAAGTAAAAATAGACAAATGGGTCTACAGGAAACTAAAAAGCTCCTATGCAGCAAAAGAAACAATTAACAGAATAAAACAGCAACGTACAGAAAGGGGAAAATATCTGCAAAGCATATAACTGCTAAGAGGTTAGTGTCTAAAATATATAAGAAAATCCTACAACTCAATAGGAACAAATAACTAGACAAAAAAAGGGGCAAACAATTTAAACAGACATTTCTCCAAAGACAACGTACAAATGAATGGCAAATATATGAAGAGCTGCTCAACAACGCTAATTATGAAAAATATACACATCAAAACCACAATGAGCTATCACTCTACAATTGCTGGGTTACTATTATCAAAAAATAACAAAAAAATAACAAGTACTGCTGAGAATGTGGAAAAACTGGCACCTTCCACGATTTGCAGAAATGTAAAATGGTGCTTTGGGAAACAGTATAAAGGTTTCTCAAAAAAAATTAAATATAGGACTACCATACAATTCAGCACTGCCACTTCTGGGTACATATCCAAAACAAATGAAATCAGGTTCTTGAAGAGATATCTATATTCTCACATTCATTGCATCACTATTCACAACAGCCAAGATATGGGAAGAAACTAAATGCCCACCAATGGGTAAACAGAGGAAGAAAATGTAGTATACACATACAACAGAATATTATTCACCCTAATAACATAAGGAAATCCTGCCAGAGGTGACAACCGGGAAGAACTTGGAATACATTATGCTAAATGTCGAACTCCTAGGAGCAGAGAATAGCAAGCTCTGTGGCTTCCTGGGGTTAGAGAGAAAGGGAAATAGGGAGTTACTGTTTGTCAGGTATAAAATCTTAGTCATGCAAGAGTTAATTTCTAGAGATGTACCATGCAATACCACTGTGCCTGCCTACAGTCAAGAGCCTCATAAATTTGCACTCATAAATTTTTTCAGAGTGTAGATCTCCTGTTACATGTGCTTATCATTTTTTTAAAAAGAAAACAAAAAGACAGTATTGTGCTAGAAATCTGTGGTTATAGAACAAAAGAAATTTCCTGTGAAGCTTAAGGCAAAATGAAAACAAAAACAAAAACACTTGTTTTGTCATAGCTAATGTAGTCACTTTCTCCATTTTCTGCAAAACCAAACAAATAATTACTTTCCTGACATAATTATACTTCACAATTGAAATAAATTCAAACTATATTACAATTTTTTTCATATTTACATGTAGAAAGTACATTTAAAATCTTTCCTGTTTAAACAAGAGATCACTGTAACGAGCCATTTGCTATTTGTTTTATATCCATCTAGATTAGAGCATGCTCTTTCTGGCTTGCAGTTTCTGCAATGGGTTTGTAGCAAATGGTTTGGGAGACAATTTTACTCTCTCAATCTTCTAGCCCTAGACAACCATTAATCTATACTCTATGTCTTTGGGTGTGCCAATGAGGGGCCTTCTATATACATACACATACATATACATACACATATATGTGTATGTATATATCTATATCTATCTATCTATCTATATATGCCTCTTCGAGCTGGCTTCTTTCTTCAGCATGTTTGTAAGGTTCACCTATGCTGTACCAAGTGTCAGTGCTTCATTACATCTTATTATTAATATTTCATTGTATGGATAGGCCCATTTTCTTTACTCCTCAGGTGATGGGCACTTGAATTCCTTCCTCTTTTTCATTATCATGAATAATGGTGCTCTGAACATCCATGTATACTTGCTACTTCTTACGCAATCTAATATCCATCCTATCAGTTATTCAAGATCCATTAGGTCACTTGTGACACAGGGATAATAAAACATTCTCAAAGGGTAGCTCTATGAGAACT
>JAESUZ010003080.1:0-20902 GCA_017311185.1 Proteles cristata cristata
AACACGGGATTCAGCGATCCAGACGTATAGGTCAGCGCCAACCCTCCCGGGTACGTGGCGCATGGGCCCTCAGGTCAGAGGGACCCATCCAGGGCCAGGAGCTTCTGCCCGGTACCAAGGACGATCCCTGCTGTCCACACGGCCCGCGGCATGCGGTAGACGTTGGCGCACTCGCCAGCCCTCTATGTGGCACACCGCGACCAGGACTCACTCGTCGACCGGTGTTGTCCTCAGCGGGCCTCCCCAGCCCACCCACTGCTCTGTGACCTCTGACCTCAGGCCCAACCATCCGCTCACCTCACAAGCCGGGCGAACGGCGAGTCCGAGGCCACGACGGCGTCCCGCTGAAAGACACAAGGGCACCGAGGGACCTGACTAAGGCTGCGAACACGGCATCCCGGGAGATGCCCGTGCTGGGCACGCCGTACGGCCGGGCGGGATCCTCTCTTGAGGTCTAGAGGGCCGCAGACCAGGCTGGAGGCCGTGGGCAGATGCACGGCATAGGTGGCCTGGAACCGCATGTGCCAGCGCCTCTCGTGGGACCTAGGGCGTCCCCAGGATCCCGCCCCACGACGGTGCCCTCCACTGGGCCTCAGCGTAATGCTATTGAGCATGATTTTTAGGTCATCATCTCTCTTCCAGACCATATGTGTTGTCATCATTGACCCGAGCCAGCCGTCCCGAGGCGCCCGTGCCCCCACCCAGCTCGCCCTGCTTACCACAGGTAAGGTGTAGTGCTCGGAGTGGCCAGTTGTGCTCCTGGCTAGGGTCATGTGCAGGAAGCTTGCCCAATTTTCCGTTGGTGCGACTGCGGTAATGTCTGTCTGGACATGGGCTCTGGGCAGAGAGACAGGAGTGCTGCCATGTCGAAACGCTCCTCGCTGGGCCTGACCTAGTGGCCTTGGTGCCCGGCCCTAATGGTGCGTGGGCGTGAGTCCTCTCGTGCTGCGCGCAGCCCTTCAGCCAAGGCGGCTGAACACCAGAGCGGTACGCAGGACGGCCAGTGGATGGCTCCACGCGTGTCGAGGGCAGGCGGCGCCGCCACAGGCTGCGGAGCAAAGCGGCAGGGGCGAGCCGGGCAGCAGACAGCAGGCTCGACACACCTGTCCGCCCTCCGGAGGGCTACACCGATCCGGGGCAGAGCCTGCGGCACGCAGCATCGAGGGTCACGGCCGCGAGGTGCCGGCCCGGGGCCGTGCCTCGCAGGGGCCTGTGCGGCCGCCCCGACGCCAAGGTCATGGGTGTCCAAGCCCCAGGAGCCCCCCAAGAGAGTGGAGTGGCTCCACGGCCAGGAGAGCCCGGGGAGCCGCCGAGGAGCCCTTTGGGGGACACGGCCCCTTGGGAACCACGAGAATATACCCGGGTGCCCGGGAGCCTGGCGTGCATCCCTCGGGGATGAGCCACGTCTCCAAAGAGCGCTGCTCCACGTCCAAGCTGGCGCATCTTTGGCACTTCCCGTCTTGCCACGGAGCGATGGCTCATGGAGACGGGCTCGCCTGGCTCCCAAGCGACGTCGACCTCCCTGGTCAGAGGCAGCTGAGGCCAATCACTGTGGCCTGCCCTGGAGCCAGAGGCTCCACCCCAGGGCTGGGGATCGACAAAGGCCCGTCACGATGGGGGATAGCCCCGTGGTCCAGTGAGGCCACGCATCAGCCAGGAACGGGCTCATCGGGAAGAGCACCCCAGAGGATCCCCGCCAAGCAACCAGCAGACCTCAGGGACCGAGTGCTACGGTACGCCAAGGGGTCCAGGCACGGCCATCAAAGGTTCCTCGTTGGTGCCCCAGGTCCCGGCGTCTTTTCGCCTCTCCGCCCCCCCAAAAACCACAGCGCCATTCTGGGCAGTTTCCACGAGCCCGTCTCCCCGCCGGGGTCCAGGGAGGCTCCCATGCCCACTGCGGACCCTGGCGTGCCTCCCAACATGGAATTCAGCGACCCAGACATATAGGTCAGCGCCAACCCTCCCGGGTACGTGGCGCATGGGCCCTCAGGTCAGAGGGACCCATCCAGGGCCAGGAGCTTCTGCCCGGTACCAAGGACGATCCCTGCTGTCCACACGGCCCGCGGCATGCGGTAGACGTTGGCGCACTCGCCAGCCCTCTATGTGGCACACCGCGACCAGGACTCACTCGTCAACCGGTGTTGTCCTCAGCGGGCCTCCCCAGCCCAACCACTGCCCTTTGACCTCTGACCACAGGCCCGACCATCCGCTCACCTCACATGCCGAGCAAACGGCGAGTCCGAGGCCACGACGGCGTCCCGCTGAATGACACAAGGGCACCGAGGGACCTGACCAAGGCTGCGAACACGGCATCCCGGGAGATGCCCGTGCTGGGCACGCCGTATGGCAGGGCGGGATCCTCTCTTGAGGTCTGGAGGGCCGCACACCAGGCCGGAGGCCGTGGGCAGATGCACGGCATAGGTGGCCTGGAACCCCATGTGCCAGCGCCTCTCGTGGGCCCCAGGGCGTCCCCAGGATCCCGCCCCACGACGGTGCCCTCCGCTGGGCCTCAGCGTAATCCTATTGAGCATGATTTTTAGGTCATCATCTCTCTTCGAGACCATATGTGTTGTCATCATTGACCCGAGCCAGCCGTCCCTAGGCGCCCGTGCCCCCACCCAGCTCGCCCTGTTTACCACAGGTGATGTGTAGTGCTCGGAGTGGCCAGTTGTGCTCCTGGCTAGGGTCATGTGCAGGAAGCTGGCCCAATTTTCCGTTGGTGCGACTGCGGTGATGTCTGTCTGGACATGGGCTCTGGGCAGAGAGACAGGAGTGCTGCCATGTCGAAACGCTCCTCGCTGGCCCTGACCTAGTGGCCTTGGTGCACGGCCCTAATGGTGCCTGGGCGTGAGTCCTCTCGTGCTGCGCCAGGCCTCCAGCCAAGGCGGCAGAACACCAGAGCAGTACGCAGGACGGCCAGTGGATGGCTCCACGCGTGTCGAGGGCAGGCGGCGCCGCCACAGGCTGCGGAGCAAAGCGGCAGGGGCGAGCCCGGCAGCAGACGGCAGGCCCGACCCACCTGTCCGCCCTCCGGAGGGCTACACCGATCCGGTGCTGAGCCAGCGGCACGCAGCTTCGAGGGTCACGGCCGCGAGGTGCCGGCTCCCGGCCGTGCCACCGAGGGGCCTGTGTGGCCGCCCCGACGCCGAGGTCATGGGCGTCCAAGCCCCAGTAGCCCCACAAGAGAGTGGAGTGGCTCCTCGGCCAGAAGAGCCCGGGGAGCCGCCGAGGAGCCCTTTGGGGGACACGGCCCCTTGGGAACCACGAGAATTCTACCCGGCAGCCCGGGAGCCTGGCGTGCATCCCTCGGGGATGAGCCACGTCTCCAAAGAGCGCTGCTCCACGTCCAAGCTGCCGCATCCTTCGCACTTCCCGTCTTGCCACGGAGCGTTGGCTCATGGAGACGGGCTCGCCTGGCTCCCAAGCGACGTCGACCTCCCTGGTCAGAGGCAGCTGAGGCCAATCACTGTGGCCTGCCCTGGAGCCAGAGGCTCCACCCCAGGGCTGGGGATCGACAAAGGCCCGTCACGATGGGGGATAGCCCCGTGGTCCAGTGAGGCCACGCATCAGCCAGGAACGGGCTCATCGGGAAGAGCACCCCAGAGGATCCCCGCCAAGCACCAGCAGACCTCAGGGCCCGAGTGCTCCGGTACGCCAAGGGGTCCAGGCACGGCCATCAAAGGTTCCTCCTTGGTGCCCCAGGTCCCGGCGTCTTTTCGCCTCTCCGCCCCCCCAAAAACCACAGCGCCATTCTGGGCAGTTTCCACGGGCCCGTCTCCCCGCCGGGGTCCAGGGAGGCTCCCATGCCCACTGCGGACCCTGGCGTACCTCCCAACACGGGATTCAGCGATCCAGACGTATAGGTCAGCGCCAACCCTCCCGGGTACGTGGCGCATGGGCCCTCAGGTCAGAGGGACCCATCCAGGGCCCGGAGCTTCTGCCCGGTACCAAGGACGATCCCTGCTGTCCACACGGCCCGCGGCATGCGGTAGACGTTGGCGTACTCGCCAGCCCTCTATGTGGCACACCGCGACCAGGACTCACTCGTCGACCGGTGTTGTCCTCAGCGGGCCTCCCCAGCCCACCCACTGCTCTGTGACCTCTGACCTCAGGCCCAACCATCCGCTCACCTCACAAGCCGGGCGAACGGCGAGTCCGAGGCCACGACGGCGTCCCGCTGAAAGACACAAGGGCACCGAGGGACCTGACTAAGGCTGCGAACACGGCATCCCGGGAGATGCCCGTGCTGGGCACGCCGTACGGCAGGGCGGGATCCTCTCTTGAGGTCTGGAGGGCCGCACACCGGGCCGGAGGCCCTGGGCAGATGCACGGCATAGGTGGCCTGGAACCCCATGTGCCAGCGCCTCTCGTGGGCCCCAGGGCGTCCCCAGGATCCCGCCCCACGACGGTGCCCTCCACTGGGCCTCAGCGTAATCCTATTGAGCATGATTTTTAGGTCATCATCTCTCTTCGAGACCATATGTGTTGTCATCATTGACCCGAGCCAGCCGTCCCTAGGCGCCCGTGCCCCACCCAGCTCGCCCTGCTTACCACAGGTGAGGTGTAGTGCCCGGAGTGGCCAGTTGTGCTCCTGGCTCGGGTCATGTGCACGAAGCTGGGCCAATTTACCGTTGGTGCGCCTGCGGCGATGTCTGTCCGGACATGGGGTCTGGGCAGAGAGACAGGAGTGCTGCCATGACCAAGCGCTACTCGCTGGGCCTGACCTAGTGGCCTTGGGGCCCGGCCCTAATGGTGCGTGGGCGTGAGTCCTCTCGTGCTGCGCGCAGCCCTCCAGCCAAGGCGGCAGAACACCACAGCGGCACGCAGGACGGCCAGTGGATGGCTCCACGCGTGTCGAGGGCAGGCGGCGCCGCCACAGGCTGCGGAGCAAAGTGGCAGGGGCGAGCCGGGCAACAGACAGCAGGCTCGACCCACCTGTCCGCCCTCCGGAGGGCTACACCGATCCGGGGCAGAGCCAGCGGCACGCAGCTTCGAGACGCAAGGCCGCGAGCTGCCTGCCCGGGCCGTGCCACGCAGGGGCTTGGGTGGCGGCCCCGACGCCGAGGTCATGGGCGTCCAAGCCCCAGGAGCCCCCCAAGGGAGTGGAGTGGCTCCTCGGTCAGGAGAGCACGGGGAGCCGCCGAGGAGCCCTTTGGGGAACACGGCGCCTTGGGAACCACGAGAATTCTACCCGGCTGCCCGGGAGCCTGGCGTGCATCCCTCGGGGATGAGCCACGTCTCCAAAGAGCGCTGCTCCACGTCCAAGCTGGCGCATCCTTCGCACTTCCCGTCTTGCCACGGAGCATTGGCTCATGGAGACGGGCTCGCCAGGCTCCCAAGCGACGTCGACCTCCCTGGTCAGAGGCAGCTGAGGCCAATCACTGTGGCCTGCCCTGGAGCCAGAGGCTCCACCCCAGGGCTGGGGATCGACAAAGGCCCGTCACGATGGGGGATAGCCCCGTGGTCCAGTGAGGCCACGCATCAGCCAGGAACGGGCTCATCGGGAAGAGCACCCCAGAGGATCCGCGCCAAACAACCAGCAGACCTCAGGGCCCGAGTGCTCCGGTACGCCAAGGGGTCCAGGCACGGCCATCAAAGGTTCCTCCTTGGTGCCCCAGGTCCCGGCGTCTTTTCGCCTCTCCGCCCCCCCAAAAAACCACAGCGCCATTCTGGGCAGTTTCCACGGGCCCGTCTCCCCGCCGGAGTCCAGGGAGTCTCCCATGCCCACTGCGGACCCTGGCGTACCTCCCAACACGGGATTCAGCGACCCAGACGTATAGGTCAGCGCCAACCCTCCCGGGTACGTGGCGCATGGGCCCTCAGGTCAGAGGGACCCATCCAGGGCCCGGAGCTTCTGCCCGGTACCAAGGACGATCCCTGCTGTCCACACGTCCCGCGGCATGCGGTAGACGTTGGCGCACTCGCCAGCCCTCTATGTGGCACACCGCGACCAGGACTCACTCGTCGACCGGTGTTGTCCTCAGCGGGCCTCCCCAGCCCAACCACTGCCCTTTGACCTCTGACCACAGGCCCGACCATCCGCTCACCTCACATGCCGAGCGAACGGCGAGTCCGAGGCCACGACGGCGTCCCGCTGAAAGACACAAGGGCACCGAGGGACCTGACCAAGGCTGCGAACACGGCATCCCGGGAGATGCCGGTGCTGGGCACGCCGTATGGCAGGGCGGGATCCTCTCTTGAGGTCTGGAGGGCCGCACACCTGGCCGGAGGCCCTGGGCAGATGCACGGCATAGGTGGCCTGGAACCCCATGTGCCAGCGCCTCTCGTGGGCCCCAGGGCGTCCCCAGGATCCCGCCCCACGACGGTGCCCTCCACTGGGCCTCAGCGTAATCCTATTGAGCATGATTTTTAGGTCATCATCTCTCTTCGAGACCATATGTGTTGTCATCATTGACCCGAGCCAGCCGTCCCTAGGCGCCCGTGCCCCCACCCAGCTCGCCCTGCTTACCACAGGTGAGGTGTAGTGCCCGGAGTGGCCAGTTGTGCTCCTGGCTCGGGTCATGTGCATGAAGCTGGGCCAATTTATCGTTGGTGCGCCTGCTGCGATGTCTGTCCGGACATGGGCTCTGGGCAGAGAGACAGGAGTGCTGCCATGACCAAGCGCTACTCGCTGGGCCTGACCTAGTGGCCTTGGGGCTCGGCCCTAATGGTGCGTGGGCGTGAGTCCTCTCGTGCTGCACGCAGCCCTCCAGCCAAGGCGGCAGAACACCAGAGTGGCACGCAGTACGGCCAGTGGATGGCTCCACGCGTGTCGAGGGCAGGCGGCGCCGCCACAGGCTGCGGAGCAAAGCGGCAGGGGCGAGCCCGGCAGCAGACAGCAGGCCCAACCCACCTGTCCGCCCTCCGGAGGGCTACACCGATCCGGGGCAGAGCCAGTGGCCCGCAGCTTCGAGACGCAAGGCCCCGAGCTGCCTGCCCGGAGCCGTGCCACGCAGGGGTTTGGGTGGCGGCCCCGACGCCGAGGTCATGGGCGTCCAAGCCCCAGGAGCCCCCCAACGGTGTGGAGTGGCTCCTCGGTCAGGAGAGCACGGGGAGCCGCCGAGGAGCCCTTTGGGGAACACGGAGCCTTGGGAACTACGAGAATTCTACCCGGCTGCCCGGGAGCCTGGCGTGCATCCCTCGGGGATGAGCCACGTCTCCAAAGAGCGCTGCTCCACGTCCAAGCTGGCGCATCCTTGGCACTTCCCATCTTGCCACGGAGCATTGGCTCATGGAGTCGGGCTCGCGAGTCTCCCAAGAGACGTCGACCTCCCTGGTCAGAGGCAGCTGAGGCCAATCACTGTGGCCTGCCCTGGAGCCAGAGGCTCCACCCCAGGGCTGGGGATCGACAAAGGCCCGTCACGATGGGGGATAGCCCCGTGGTCCAGTGAGGCCACGCATCAGCCAGGAACGGGCTCATCGGGAAGAGCAACCCAGAGGATCCGCGCCAAACAACCAGCAGACCTCAGGGCCCGAGTGCTCTGGTACGCCAAGGGATCCAGGCACGGCCATCAAAGGTTCCTCCTTGGTGCCCCAGGTCCCGGCGTCTTTTCGCCTCTCCACGCCCCCAAAAAACCACAGCGCCATTCTGGGCAGTTTCCACGAGCCCGTCTCCCCGCCGGGGTCCAGGGAGTCTCCCATGCCCACTGCGGACCCTGGCGTACCTCCCAACACGGGATTCAGCGATCCAGACGTATAGGTCAGCGCCAACCCTCCCGGGTACGTGGCGCATGGGCCCTCAGGTCAGAGGGACCCATCCAGGGCCAGGAGCTTCTGCCCGGTACCAAGGACGATCCCTGCTGTCCACACGGCCCGCGGCATGCGGTAGACGTTGGCGCACTCGCCAGCCCTCTATGTGGCACACCGCGACCAGGACTCACTCGTCGACCGGTGTTGTCCTCAGCGGGCCTCCCCAGCCCACCCACTGCTCTGTGACCTCTGACCTCAGGCCCAACCATCCGCTCACCTCTCAAGCCGGGCGAACGGCGAGTCCGAGGCCACGACGGCGTCCCGCTGAAAGACACAAGGGCACCGAGGGACCTGACTAAGGCTGCGAACACGGCATCCCGGGAGATGCCCGTGCTGGGCACGCCGTACGGCCGGGCGGGATCCTCTCTTGAGGTCTAGAGGGCCGCACACCAGGCTGGAGGCCGTGGGCAGATGCACGGCATAGGTGGCCTGGAACCGCATGTGCCAGCGCCTCTCGTGGGACCTAGGGCGTCCCCAGGATCCCGCCCCACGACGGTGCCCTCCACTGGGCCTCAGCGTAATCCTATTGAGCATGATTTTTAGGTCATCATCTCTCTTCCAGACCATATGTGTTGTCATCATTGACCCGAGCCAGCCGTCCCTAGGCGCCCGTGCCCCCACCCAGCTCGCCCTGCTTACCACAGGTGAGGTGTAGTGCTCGGAGTGGCCAGTTGTGCTCCTGGCTAGGGTCATGTGCAGGAAGCTGGCCCAATTTTCCGTTGGTGCGACTGCGGTAATGTCTGTCTGGACATGGGCTCTGGGCAGAGAGACAGGAGTGCTGCCATGTCGAAACGCTCCTCGCTGGGCCTGACCTAGTGGCCTTGGTGCCCGGCCCTAATGGTGCGTGGGCGTGAGTCCTCTCGTGCTGCGCGCAGCCCTTCAGCCAAGGCGGCTGAACACCAGAGCGGTACGCAGGACGGCCAGTGGATGGCTCCACGCGTGTCGAGGGCAGGCGGCGCCGCCACAGGCTGCGGAGCAAAGCGGCAGGGGCGAGCCCGGCAGCAGACGGCAGGCCCGACCCACCTGTCCGCCCTCCGGAGGGCTACACCGATCCGGTGCTGAGCCAGCGGCACGCAGCTTCGAGGGTCACGGCCGCGAGGTGCCGGCTCCCGGCCGTGCCACCGAGGGGCCTGTGTGGCCGCCCCGACGCCGAGGTCATGGGCGTCCAAGCCCCAGTAGCCCCACAAGAGAGTGGAGTGGCTCCTCGGCCAGAAGAGCCCGGGGAGCCGCCGAGGAGCCCTTTGGGGGACACGGCCCCTTGGGAACCACGAGAATTCTACCCGGCAGCCCGGGAGCCTGGCGTGCATCCCTCGGGGATGAGCCACGTCTCCAAAGAGCGCTGCTCCACGTCCAAGCTGCCGCATCCTTCGCACTTCCCGTCTTGCCACGGAGCGTTGGCTCATGGAGACGGGCTCGCCTGGCTCCCAAGCGACGTCGACCTCCCTGGTCAGAGGCAGCTGAGGCCAATCACTGTGGCCTGCCCTGGAGCCAGAGGCTCCACCCCAGGGCTGGGGATCGACAAAGGCCCGTCACGATGGGGGATAGCCCCGTGCTCCAGTGAGGCCACGCATCAGCCAGGAACGGGCTCATCGGGAAGAGCACCCCAGAGGATCCCCGCCATACAACCAGCAGACCTCAGGGCCCGAGTGCTCCGGTACGCCAAGGGGTCCAGGCACGGCCATCAAAGGTTCCTCCTTGGTGCCCCAGGTCCCGGCGTCTTTTCGCCTCTCCGCCCCCCCAAAAAACCACAGCGCCATTCTGGGCAGTTTCCACGGGCCCGTCTCCCCGCCGGGGTCCAGGGAGTCTCCCATGCCCACTGCGGACCCTGGCGTGCCTCCCAACATGGGATTCAGCGACCCAGACGTATAGGTCAGCGCGAACCCTCCCGGGAACGTGGCGCATGGGCCCTCAGGTCAGAGGGTCCCATCCAGGGCCCGGAGCTTCTGCCCGGTACCAAGGACGATCCCTGCTGTCCACACGGACCTCGGGATGCGGTAGACGTCGGCGCACTCGCCAGCCCTCTATGTGGCACACCGCGACCAGGACTCACTCGTCGACCGGTGTTGTCCTCAGCGGGCCTCCCCAGCCCAACCACTGCCCTTTGACCTCTGACCACAGGCCCGACCATCCGCTCACCTCACATGCCGAGCGAACGGCGAGTCCGAGGCCACGACGGCGTCCCGCTGAATGACACAAGGGCACCGAGGGACCTGACCAAGGCTGCGAACACGGCACCCCGGGAGATGACCGTGCTGGGCACGCCGTACGGCAGGGCGGGATCCTCTCTTGAGGTCTGGAGGGCCGCACACCTGGCCGGAGGCCCTGGGCAGATGCAAGGCGTAGGTGGCCTGGAACCCCATGTGCCAGCGCATCTCATGGGCCCCAGGGCGTCCCCAGGATCCCGCCCCACGACGGTGCCCTCCACTGGGCCTCAGCGTAATCCTATTGAGCATGACTTTTAGGTCATCATCTCTCTTCGAGACCATATGTGTTGTCATCATTGACCCGAGCCAGCCGTCCCTAGGCGCCCGTGCCCCCACCCAGCTCGCCCTGCTTACCACAGGTGAGGTGTAGTGCCCGGAGTGGCCAGTTGTGCTCCTGGCTCGGGTCATGTGCACGAAGCTGGGCCAATTTATCGTTGGTGCGCCTGCTGCGATGTCTGTCCGGACATGGGCTCTGGGCAGAGAGACAGGAGTGCTGCCATGACCAAGCGCTACTCGCTGGGCCTGACCTAGTGGCCTTGGGGCTCGGCCCTAATGGTGCCTGGGCGTGAGTCCTCTCGTGCTGCGCGCAGCCCTCCAGCCAAGGCGGCAGAACACCAGAGCGGCACGCAGAACGGCCAGTGGATGGCTCCACGCGTGTCGAGGGCAGGCGGCGCCGCCACAGGCTGGGGAGCAAAGCGGCAGGGGCGAGCCCGGCAGCAGACAGCAGGCCCAACCCACCTGTCCGCCCTCCGGAGGGCTACACCGATCCGGGGCAGAGCCAGTGGCCCGCAGCTTCGAGACGCAAGGCCCCGAGCTGCCTGCCCGGAGCCGTGCCACGCAGGGGTTTGGGTGGCGGCCCCGACGCCGAGGTCATGGGCGTCCAAGCCCCAGGAGCCCCCCAATGGTGTGGAGTGGCTCCTCGGTCAGGAGAGCACGGGGAGCCGCCGAGGAGCCCTTTGGGGAACACGGAGCCTTGGGAACCACGAGAATTCTACCCGGCTGCCCGGGAGCCTGGCGTGCATCCCTCGGGGATGAGCCACGTCTCCAAAGAGCGCTGCTCCACGTCCAAGCTGGCGCATCCTTGGCACTTCCCATCTTGCCGCAGAGCATTGGCTCATGGAGACGGGCTCGCGAGTCTCCCAAGCGACGTCGACCTCCCTGGTCAGAGGCAGCTGAGGCCAATCACTGTGGCCTGCCCTGGAGCCAGAGGCTCCACCCCAGGGCTGGGGATCGACAAAGGCCCGTCACGATGGGGGATAGCCCCATGGTCCAGTGAGGCCACGCATCAGCCAGGAACGGGCTCATCGGGAAGAGCAACCCAGAGGATCCGCGCCAAACAACCAGCAGACCTCAGGGCCCGAGTGCTCCGGTACGCCAAGGGGTCCAGGCACGGCCATCAAAGGTTCCTCCTTGGTGCCCAAGGTCCCGGCGTCTTTTCGCCTCTCCGCCCCCCCCAAAAACCACAGCGCCATTCTGGGCAGTTTCCACGGGCCCGTCTCCCCGCCGGGGTCCAGGGAGGCTCCCATGCCCACTGCGGACCCTGGCGTGCCTCCCAACATGGAATTCAGCGACCCAGACATATAGGTCAGCGCCAACCCTCCCGGGTACGTGGCGCATGGGCCCTCAGGTCAGAGGGACCCATCCAGGGCCCGGAGCTTCTGCCCGGTACCAAGGACGATCCCTGCTGTCCACACGGCCCGCGGGATGCGGTAGACGTTGGCGCACTCGCCAGCCCTCTATGTGGCACACCGCGACCAGGACTCACTCGTCGACCGGTGTTGTCCTCAGCGGGCCTCCCCAGCCCAACCACTGCCCTTTGACCTCTGACCACAGGCCCGACCATCCGCTCACCTCACATGCCGAGCGAACGGCGAGTCCGAGGCCACGACGGCGTCCCGCTGAAAGACACAAAGGCACCGAGGGACCTGACCAAGGCTGCGAACACGGCATCCCGGGAGATGCCCGTGCTGGGCACGCCGTATGGCAGGGCGGGATCCTCTCTTGAGGTCTGGAGGGCTGCACACCGGGCCGGAGGCCCTGGGCAGATGCACGGCATAGGTGGCCTGGAACCCCATGTGCCAGCGCCTCTCGTGGGCCCCAGGGCGTCCCCAGGATCCCGCCCCACGACGGTGCCCTCCACTGGGCCTCAGCGTAATCCTATTGAGCATGATTTTTAGGTCATCATCTCTCTTCGAGACCATATGTGTTGTCATCATTGACCCGAGCCAGCCGACCCTAGGCGCCGTGCCCCATCCCAGCTCGCCCTGCTTACCACAGGTGAGGTGTAGTGCCCGAGGTCGCCAGTTGTGCTCCTGGCTTGGGTCATGTGCAGGAAGCTGGCCCAATTTTCCGTTGGTGCGACTGCGGTGATGTCTGTCTGGACATGGGCTCTGGGCAGAGAGACAGGAGTGCTGCCATGTCGAAACGCTCCTCGCTGGGCCTGACCTAGTGGCCTTCGTGCCCGGCCCTAATGGTGCCTGGGCGTGTGTCCTCTCGTGCTGCGCGCAGGCCTCCAGCCAAGGCGGCAGAACACCAGAGCGGCACGCAGGACGGCCAGTGGATGGCTCCACGCGTGTCGAGGGCAGGCGGCACCGCCACAGGCTGCAGAGCAAAGTGGCAGGGGCGAGCCGGGCAGCAGACAGCAGGCCCGACCCACCTGTCCGCCCTCCGGAGGGCTACACCGATCCGGGGCAGAGCCAGCGGCACGCAGCATCGAGACGCAAGGCCGCGAGCTGCCTGCCCGGGGCGTGCCACGCAGGGGCCTGTGTGGCCGCCCCGACGCCGAGGTCATGGGCGTCCAAGCCCCAGGACCCCTCCAAGGGAGTGGAGTGGCTCCTCGATCAGGAGAGCACGGGGAGTCGCCGAGGATCCCTTTGGGGAACACGGCCCCTTGGGAACCACGAGAATTCTACCCGGCTGCCCTGGAGCCTGGCGTGCATTTCTCGGGGATGAGCCACGTCTCCAAAGAGCGCTGCTCCACGTCCAAGCTGCCGCATCCTTCGCACTTCCCGTCTTGCCACGGAGCGTTGGCTCATGGAGACGGGCTCGCCTGGCTCCCAAGCGACGTCGACCTCCCTGGTCAGAGGCAGCTGAGGCCAATCACTGTGGCCTGCCCTGGAGCCAGAGGCTCCACCCCAGGGCTGGGGATCGACAAAGGCCCGTCACGATGGGGGATAGCCCCGTGGTCCAGTGAGGCCACGCATCAGCCAGGAACGGGCTCATCGGGAAGAGCACCCCAGAGGATCCGCGCCAAACAACCAGCAGACCTCAGGGCCCGAGTGCTCCGGTACGCCAAGGGGTCCAGGCACGGCCATCAAAGGTTCCTCGTTGGTGCCCCAGGTCCCGGCGTCTTTTCGCCTCTCCGCCCCCGCAAAAAACCACAGCGCCATTCTGGGCAGTTTCCACGGGCCCGTCTTCCCGCCGGGGTCCAGGGAGTCTCCCATGCCCACTGCGGACCCTGGCGTACCTCCCAACACGGGATTCAGCGATCCAGACGTATAGGTCAGCGCCAACCCTCCCGGGTACGTGGCGCATGGGCCCTCAGGTCAGAGGGACCCATCCAGGGCCCGGAGCTTCTGCCCGGTACCAAGGACGATCCCTGCTGTCCACACGGCCCGCGGCATGCGGTAGACGTTGGCACACTCGCCAGCCCTCTATGTGGCACACCGCGACCAGGACTCACTCGTCGACCGGTGTTGTCCTCAGCGGGCCTCCCCAGCCCAACCACTGCCCTTTGACCTCTGACCAAAGGCCCGACCATCCGCTCACCTCACATGCCGGGCGAACGGCGAGTCTGAGGCCACGACGGCGTCCCGCTGAAAGACACAAGGGCACCGAGGGACCTGACTAAGGCTGCGAACACGGCATCCCGGGAGATGCCCGTGCTGGGCACGCCGTACGGCAGGGCGGGATCCTCTCTTGAGGTCTGGAGGGCCGCACACCGGGCCGGAGGCCCTGGGCAGATGCACGGCATAGGTGGCCTGGAACCCCATGTGCCAGCGGCTCTCGTGGAAACCAGGGCGTCCCCAGGATCCCGCCCCACGACGGTGCCCTCCACTGGGCCTCAGCGTAATCCTATTGAGCATGATTTTTAGGTCATCATCTCTCTTCGAGACCATATGTGTTGTCATCATTGACCCGAGCCAGCCGTCCCTAGGCGCCCGGGCCCCCACCCAGCTCGCCCTGCTTACCACAGGTGATGTGTAGTGCTCGGAGTGGCCAGTTGTGCTCCTGGCTCGGGTCAAGTGCACGAAGCTGGCCCAATTTTCCGTTGGTTCCCTGCGGCGATGTCTGTCCGGACATGGGGTCTGGGCAGAGAGACAGGAGTGCTGCCATGACCAAGCGCTACTCGCTGGGCCTGACCTAGTGGCCTTGGGGCCCGGCCCTAATGGTGCGTGGGCGTGAGTCCTCTCGTGCTGCGCGCAGCCCTCCAGCCAAGGCGGCAGAACACCACAGCGGCACGCAGGACGGCCAGTGGATGGCTCCACGCGTGTCGAGGGCAGGCGGCGCCGCCACAGGCTGCGGAGCAAAGTGGCAGGGGCGAGCCGGGCAACAGACAGCAGGCTCGACCCACCTGTCCGCCCTCCGGAGGGCTACACCGATCCGGGGCAGAGCCAGCGGCACGCAGCTTCGAGACGCAAGGCCCCGAGCTGCCTGCCCGGAGCCGTGCCACGCAGGGGCTTGGGTGGCGGCCCCGACGCCGAGGTCATGGGCGTCCAAGCCCCAGGAGCCCCCCAAGGGAGTGGAGTGGCTCCTCGGTCAGGAGAGCACGGGGAGCCGCCGAGGAGCCCTTTGGGGAACACGGCGCCTTGGGAACCACGAGAATTCTACCCGGCTGCCCGGGAGCCTGGCGTGCATTTCTCGGGGATGAGCCACGTCTCCAAAGAGCGCTGCTCCACGTCCAAGCTGGCGCATCCTTCGCACTTCCCGTCTTGCCACGGAGCGATGGCTCATGGAGACGGGCTCGCCTGGCTCCCAAGCGACGTCGACCTCCCTGGTCAGAGGCAGCTGAGGCCAATCACTGTGGCCTGCCCTGGAGCCAGAGGCTCCACCCCAGGGCTGGGGATCGACAAAGGCCCGTCACGATGGGGGATAGCCCCATGGTCCATTGAGGCCACGCATTAGCCAGGAACGGGCTCATCGGGAAGAGCACCCCAGAGGATCCCCGCCAAACAACCAGCAGACCTCAGGGCCCGAGTGCTCCGGTACGCCAAGGGGTCCAGGCACGGCCATCAAAGGTTCCTCCTTGGTGCCCCAGGTCCCGGCGTCTTTTCGCCTCTCCGCCCCCCACAAAAACCACAGCGCCATTCTTGGCAGTTTCCACGGGCCCGTCTTCCCGCCGGGGTCCAGGGAGGCTCCCATGCCCACTGCGGACCCTGGCGTGCCTCCCAACATGGGATTCAGCGACCCAGACGTATAGGTCAGCGCGAACCCTCCCGGGAACGTGGCGCATGGGCCCTCAGGTCAGAGGGTCCCATCCAGGGCCCGGAGCTTCTGCCCGGTACCAAGGACGATCCCTGCTGTCCACACGGACCTCGGGATGCGGTAGACGTCGGCGCACTCGCCAGCCCTCTATGTGGCACACCGCGACCAGGACTCACTCGTCGACCGGTGTTGTCCTCAGCGGGCCTCCCCAGCCCAACCACTGCCCTTTGACCTCTGACCACAGGCCCGACCATCCGCTCACCTCACATGCCGAGCGAACGGCGAGTCCGAGGCCACGACGGCGTCCCGCTGAAAGACACAAGGGCACCGAGGGACCTGACCAAGGCTGCGAACACGGCACCCCGGGAGATGACCGTGCTGGGCACGCCGTACGGCAGGGCGGGATCCTCTCTTGAGGTCTGGAGGGCCGCACACCTGGCCGGAGGCCCTGGGCAGATGCAAGGCATAGGTGGCCTGGAACCCCATGTGCCAGCGCCTCTCGTGGGCCCCAGGGCGTCCCCAGGATCCCGCCCCACGACGGTGCCCTCCACTGGGCCTCAGCGTAATCCTATTGAGCATGATTTTTAGGTCATCATCTCTCTTCGAGACCATATGTGTTGTCATCATTGACCCGAGCCAGCCGTCCCTAGGCGCCCGTGCCCCCACCCAGCTCGCCCTGCTTACCACAGGTGAGGTGTAGTGCCCGGAGTGGCCAGTTGTGCTCCTGGCTCGGGTCATGTGCACGAAGCTGGGCCAATTTATCGTTGGTGCGCCTGCTGCGATGTCTGTCCGGACATGGGCTCTGGGCAGAGAGACAGGAGTGCTGCCATGACCAAGCGCTACTCGCTGGGCCTGACCTAGTGGCCTTGGGGCTCGGCCCTAATGGTGCCTGGGCGTGAGTCCTCTCGTGCTGCGCGCAGCCCTCCAGCCAAGGCGGCAGAACACCAGAGCGGCACGCAGTACGGCCAGTGGATGGCTCCACGCGTGTCGAGGGCAGGCGGCGCCGCCACAGGCTGCGGAGCAAAGCGGCAGGGGCGAGCCCGGCAGCAGACAGCAGGCCCAACCCACCTGTCCGCCCTCCGGAGGGCTACACCGATCCGGGGCAGAGCCAGCGGCACGCAGCTTCGAGACGCAAGGCCCCGAGCTGCCTGCCCGGAGCCGTGCCACGCAGGGGTTTGGGTGGCGGCCCCGACGCCGAGGTCATGGGCGTCCAAGCCCCAGGAGCCCCCCAAGGTGTGGAGTGGCTCCTCGGTCAGGAGAGCACGGGGAGCCGCCGAGGAGCCCTTTGGGGAACACGGAGCCTTGGGAACCACGAGAATTCTACCCGGCTGCCCGGGAGCCTGGCGTGCATCCCTCGGGGATGAGCCACGTCTCCAAAGAGCGCTGCTCCACGTCCAAGCTGGCGCATCCTTGGCACTTCCCATCTTGCCGCAGAGCATTGGCTCATGGAGACGGGCTCGCGAGTCTCCCAAGCGACGTCGACCTCCCTGGTCAGAGGCAGCTGAGGCCAATCACTGTGGCCTGCCCTGGAGCCAGAGGCTCCACCCCAGGGCTGGGGATCGACAAAGGCCCGTCACGATGGGGGATAGCCCCATGGTCCAGTGAGGCCACGCATCAGCCAGGAACGGGCTCATCGGGAAGAGCAACCCAGAGGATCCGCGCCAAACAACCAGCAGACCTCAGGGCCCGAGTGCTCCGGTACGCCAAGGGGTCCAGGCACGGCCATCAAAGGTTCCTCCTTGGTGCCCCAGGTCCCGGCGTCTTTTCGCCTCTCCACCCCCCCAAAAAACCACAGCGCCATTCTGGGCAGTTTCCACGGGCCCGTCTCCCCGCCGGTGTCCAGGGAGTCTCCCATGCCCACTGCGGACCCTGGCGTACCTCCCAACACGGGATTCAGCGATCCAGACGTATAGGTCAGCGCCAACCCTCCCGGGTACGTGGCGCATGGGCCCTCAGGTCAGAGGGACCCATCCAGGGCCAGGAGCTTCTGCCCGGTACCAAGGACGATCCCTGCTGTCCACACGGCCCGCGGCATGCGGTAGACGTTGGCGCACTCGCCAGCCCTCTATGTGGCACACCGCGACCAGGACTCACTCGTCGACCGGTGTTGTCCTCAGCGGGCCTCCCCAGCCCACCCACTGCTCTGTGACCTCTGACCTCAGGCCCAACCATCCGCTCACCTCACAAGCCGGGCGAACGGCGAGTCCGAGGCCACGACGGCGTCCCGCTGAAAGACACAAGGGCACCGAGGGACCTGACTAAGGCTGCGAACACGGCATCCCGGGAGATGCCCGTGCTGGGCACGCCGTACGGCCGGGCGGGATCCTCTCTTGAGGTCTGGAGGGCCGCACACCAGGCTGGAGGCCGTGGGCAGATGCACGGCATAGGTGGCCTGGAACCGCATGTGCCAGCGCCTCTCGTGGGACCTAGGGCGTCCCCAGGATCCCGCCCCACGACGGTGCCCTCCACTGGGCCTCAGCGTAATCCTATTGAGCATGATTTTTAGGTCATCATCTCTCTTCCAGACCATATGTGTTGTCATCATTGACCCGAGCCAGCCGTCCCTAGGCGCCCGTGCCCCCACCCAGCTCGCCCTGCTTACCACAGGTGAGGTGTAGTGCTCGGAGTGGCCAGTTGTGCTCCTGGCTCGGGTCATGTGCAGGAAGCTGGCCCAATTTTCCGTTGGTGCGACTGCGGTAATGTCTGTCTGGACATGGGCTCTGGGCAGAGAGACAGGAGTGCTGCCATGTCGAAACGCTCCTCGCTGGGCCTGACCTAGTGGCCTTGGTGCCCGGCCCTAATGGTGCGTGGGCGTGAGTCCTCTCGTGCTGCGCGCAGCCCTTCAGCCAAGGCGGCTGAACACCAGAGCGGTACGCAGGACGGCCAGTGGATGGCTCCACGCGTGTCGAGGGCAGGCGGCGCCGCCACAGGCTGCGGAGCAAAGCGGCAGGGGCGAGCCCGGCAGCAGACGGCAGGCCCGACCCACCTGTCCGCCATCCGGAGGGCTACACCGATCCGGTGCTGAGCCAGCGGCACGCAGCTTCGAGGGTCACGGCCGCGAGGTGCCGGCTCCCGGCCGTGCCACCGAGGGGCCTGTGTGGCCGCCCCGACGCCGAGGTCATGGGCGTCCAAGCCCCAGTAGCCCCACAAGAGAGTGGAGTGGCTCCTCGGCCAGAAGAGCCCGGGGAGCCGCCGAGGAGCCCTTTGGGGGACACGGCCCCTTGGGAACCACGAGAATTCTACCCGGCAGCCCGGGAGCCTGGCGTGCATCCCTCGGGGATGAGCCACGTCTCCAAAGAGCGCTGCTCCACGTCCAAGCTGCCGCATCCTTCGCACTTCCCGTCTTGCCACGGAGCGTTGGCTCATGGAGACGGGCTCGCCTGGCTCCCAAGCGACGTCGACCTCCCTGGTCAGAGGCAGCTGAGGCCAATCACTGTGGCCTGCCCTGGAGCCAGAGGCTCCACCCCAGGGCTGGGGATCGACAAAGGCCCGTCACGATGGGGGATAGCCCCGTGGTCCAGTGAGGCCACGCATCAGCCAGGAACGGGCTCATCGGGAAGAGCACCCCAGAGGATCCCCGCCAAACAACCAGCAGACCTCAGGGCCCGAGTGCTCCGGTACGCCAAGGGGTCCAGGCACGGCCATCAAAGGTTCCTCGTTGGTGCCCCAGGTCCCGGCGTCTTTTCGCCTCTCCGCCCCCCCCAAAAACCACAGCGCCATTCTGGGCAGTTTCCACGGGCCCGTCTCCCCGCCGGGGTCCAGGGAGGCTCCCATGCCCACTGCGGACCCTGGCGTGCCTCCCAACACGGGATTCAGCGATCCAGACGTATAGGTCAGCGCCAACACTCTCGGGCACGTGGCGCATGGGCCCTCAGGTCAGAGGGACCCATCCAGGGCCCGGAGCTTCTGCCCGGTACCAAGGACGATCCCTGCTGTCCACACGGCTCGCGGCATGCGGTAGACGTTGGCGCACTCGCCAGCCCTCTATGTGGCACACCGCGACCAGGACTCACTCGTCGACCGGTGTTGTCCTCAGCGGGCCTCCCCAGCCCACCCACTGCTCTGTGACCTCTGACCTCAGGCCCAACCATCCGCTCACCTAACAAGCCGGGCGAACGGCGAGTCCGAGGCCACGACGGCGTCCCGCTGAAAGACACAAGGGCACCGAGGGACCTGACTAAGGCTGCGAACACGGCATCCCGGGAGATGCCCGTGCTGGGCACGCCGTACGGCAGGGCGGGATCCTCTCTTGAGGTCTGGAGGGCCGCACACCGGCCGGAGGCCCTGGGCAGATGCACGGCATAGGTGGCCTGGAACCCCATGTGCCAGCGGCTCTCGTGGAAACCAGGGCGTCCCCAGGATCCCGCCCCACGACGGTGCCCTCCACTGGGCCTCAGCGTAATCCTATTGAGCATGATTTTTAGGTCATCATCTCTCTTCGAGACCATATGTGTTGTCATCATTGACCCGAGCCAGCCGTCCCTAGGCGCCCGTGCCCCCACCCAGCTCGCCCTGCTTACCACAGGTGAGGTGTAGTGCCCGGAGTGGCCAGTTGTGCTCCTGGCTCGGGTCATGTGCACGAAGCTGGGCCAATTTACCGTTGGTGCGCCTGCGGCGATGTCTGTCCGGACATGGGGTCTGGGCAGAGAGACAGGAGTGCTGCCATGACCAAGCGCTACTCGCTGGGCCTGACCTAGTGGCCTTGGGGCCCGGCCCTAATGGTGCGTGGGCGTGAGTCCTCTCGTGCTGCGCGCAGCCCTCCAGCCAAGGCGGCAGAACACCACAGCGGCACGCAGGACGGCCAGTGGATGGCTCCACGCGTGTCGAGGGCAGGCGGCGCCGCCACAGGCTGCGGAGCAAAGTGGCAGGGGCGAGCCGGGCAGCAGACAGCAGGCTCGACCCACCTATCCGCCCTCCGGAGGGCTACACCGATCCGGGGCAGAGGCAGCGGCACGCAACATTGAGGGCCACGGCCGCGAGGTGCCGGCCCGGGGCCGTGCCACGCAGGGGCCTGTGCGGCCGCCCCGACGCCAAGGTCATGGGCGTCCAAGCCCCAGGAGCCCCCCAAGAGAGTGGAGTGGCTCCTCGGCCAGGAGAGCCCGGGGAGCCGCCGAGGAGCACTTTGGGGGACACGGCCCCTTGGGAACCACGAGAATTCCACCCGGCTGCCCGGGAGCCTGGCGTGCATCCCTCGGGGATGAGCCACGTCTCCAAAGAGCGCTGCTCCACGTCCAAGCTGGCGCATCCTTGGCACTTCCCGTCTTGCCACGGAGCATTGGCTCATGGAGACGGGCTCGCCAGGCTCCCAAGCGACGTCGACCTCCCTGGTCAGAGGCAGCTGAGGCCAATCACTGTGGCCTGCCCTGGAGCCAGAGGCTCCACCCCAGGGCTGGGAATCGACGAAGGCCCGTCACGATGGGGGATAGCCCCGTGGTCCAGTGAGGCCACGCATCAGCCAGGAACGGGCTCATCGGGAAGAGCACCCCAGAGGATCCCCGGCAAGCAGCCAGCAGACCTCAGGGCCC
>JAESUZ010003081.1:0-80000 GCA_017311185.1 Proteles cristata cristata
TTTTTAACGAATAGTTTGTTGTCAAGTTGGTTTCCATATAACACCCAATGCTCATCCCCACAAGTGCCCTCCTCCATGCCCATCTGCCCCCTCCCCCACACACCCATCAGTCCTCAGTTCTCAGCATTCAAGAGTCTCTCATGGTTTGCCTCTCTCCCTTTCCCCCACTACTTCCCCCCTTCTTCTCCCCCATGGTCCTTGGTTAAGCTCCTCCTAATCCTCCTATACGTGCACATATATGATATTTGTCCTTCTCTGCCTGACTTATTTCGCTCAGCATAACACCCTCTAGTTCCATCCATGTTGCTACACATGGCCAGGTCGCTCTGTTTTTTAACAAAGCTGTTACCTGTCACCACTCTGCCTGGGGAGAAACAGTAGCTGCGGCTCCACCCTCGCTAACGCCCCTGTCTCCTCCTCCTTCCCCAGCTAGAGCCAGGGGGGCCCAAAGGAGTTGCTGCCTGGGCAGTAAGAGAGATCTAGAGAGAAGGGCAAAGGCACAGCCGATGGGAAGGTCAGCCTGCTGTCCCTCAGGAAGATTCCAGAAAGGAAAGACTTGACTGCTGTGTTTCAGGCTCTGCATTAGTTTTTCACATCCATTACTGTACTTAATGTTCATTACAACCTTGGAGGGAAAAGACAGCCTATCCCCGGTGTCCATGCGAAGACCTGAGGCTCAGGAGGGTCAAGCCCACCCATCTAGGAAGCAGCAGACGAGCTATCTTACTGCTCTCGGGTGCTTGTCATAGTGAGAGTGGCAAGTGACTTCTTTTTTTAAAGACCTCGCCTCTCTTGGAGATGTCTCGTCATAACCAGCCCCTCGTTCTTCTCCCCCAGCCAGTTCGGCGGTTATGCCAAGGAGGCCGACTACGTCGCGCACGCCACTCAGCTGCGGAGCGCCTTGGAGGGCACAGCCACCTGCCGGAGTGACCTCTACTTCTGCACTGGGTACGACCCTCCCATGAAGCCCTACGGACGCCGCAACGAGGTCTGGCTGGTGAAAGCATGAGGAATGCTCTGACCTAGACCTTCTGGACGTGTGTTTCTGTGTCCACTTCCTCGGGGGAGCAAAAGCTTAACCAACCTTCCTCCCGAGCCCTTCACTGCCAGTTTCCTGAAATCAGCGTATTCTGTCTCTGCTTTTTCTCGTGGTGGGAAGCAATACAGCCCGGGCATCCTTCTAACTGACTTAGAAAGCTCTGTGGTAGCCCAGAAAAAAAACAAATCAGCCACTCTTTCCCAGCTCTCTGGGCCACTCAGAACGGCTTTTTCAAAAGTATCGAACCTGTATTTTTGCTATTGAGGGAAAAATGTGATCTGTGCGTGATCTTTCATCGTGGTTCCTATAAGATCTTTGAAAAGACACTGAAAATAAAGATCTTTGATTGAAACAGCTGATAGCCATTCTAAGTATAGTTATTTCCAAGAGTCCACAGTCTCATAAATAACATCGTTATGAATACTAGTATGTTTACTGTTACAGGAAGCCCAAATTTCATTCCAGAACATAGAGCCAGAGATCCCAGGCTAGAAGGACGTGTGCCGGGTGCTTGACCGTCTCTACATCAGAGACATTTCCCATGGTTGCGTTGTGACGAGTCTACAACCGTGAGTTGAGGATCCTTTTTGCAGCTGTGGTCCACAAACAGCTTTAGGAGTCACACAAGGAAACCAGCGAGAAAAATCGTCACATTCTGTTACACATCCCTGAAGGCAGGAAATTTGCTCGGAGGACATATTCACGGCGATGAGATGAGGTTAGAAAAAGCACAGGTTCAGGGGCGCCTGGGTGGCTTAGTCGGTTAAGCGTCCGACTTTCGCTTAGGTCATGATCTCGCGGTTCGTGGGTTCGAGCCCCGCGTCGGGCTCTGTGCTGAGTGCCAGCTCAGAGCCTGGAGCCTGTTTCGGTCTGTGACTCCCTCTCTCTCTGACCCTTCCCTGCTCATGATGTCTCTCTCTCAAAAATAAATAATAAACATTAGAAAGAAAACATTTAAGAAAAAGCACAGGTCCAGTCTCACGAGCCGGAAGGCTGTGCAGTTGGGCCAGCGGAGAAGGAAAGGGTCCCCAGGCCCCCCGCCTCCGGGGACTGTGAGGGGCAGGCGGGAAAGCTGCTAGGCCGACACAGAATGTGGGGGACGCACGAGGGCAGAAGGGCCAGGCGGGTCACGGGGCGGCACCAGGACTCGGCCCTGCGAGCCGCCCTCCCGGGGACGCCGGAAAGGCTCTCCGGGGGAAACCCGCCTCGGCAGCCGCCAGACAGTGAGGCGTGAGCAGCGAGGAAGGAAACCGAACCGAGTTTGCATCCTCGCCAGGATAAAATGGGATTTGCCAAAGACCGGGGTAAGAGCGACGTCATGACCTTTCTTGGCGACCGTTCGGAACAGCCGTCTCTTCTGAGGGCGGCCCGGCTCCTGTCTGAAGACCAGTGAGGAAGCACACTGGCCACTGGGCGGCGGCCACTCGGCAACGCCGTGCCGCGCGCCTTCCGTGCTACCCCACGCGCCCACGTGCCCCACGCACCCCACGTACCCACGTACCCCACGTGCCCCACGCGCCCACGTGCCCCACGCACCCCACGCGCCCCACGCACCCCACGTACCCACGCACCCCACTGCGCCCCGTACCCCACGTGCCCCATGCGCCCCACGTACCACCTGCCACCACGCACCCCCGTACCCCACCCGTGCCCCATACGCCCCACATGCCACAGCGCCCCCACGCACCCCACGAACCCCACGAACCCCACGTACCCACGCGCCCCACGCACCCACGCGCCCCACGCACCCACGCACGCGCTCCGGGAGGGAGGAAGTGCTGTGACCCTCACACACAGCTGAGCCCCGCAGGCTCACGCACTGAACTCAGGGCCAAGGTGAAAGTGCAGCCCCAGGGGCCTTAGGTCACGCAAGGCGTTTCCACTCGATCCTAAGGGAAAGTAGGTGAACAGCTTGGAGCAGGAACACGCACCGTTGTGTTTGAAAGGGAAAACGCTGTGCCTGGGGGAAGAACGGATTGGAAGGAAATGCAGCTGGAGGGGGGGACCGGTCCCAGCACTCGAAGATGGCGGAGGCCTAAGGTGGGACGGTGGCGTGGGGGTGGGGAGAAGTGAGAAGCAAGATCACAGGACTTGCCCGCGAACAGGTGACGGAGGTGAGGGGGAAGGGGGGCCGGACATAACTTTGTCTCTGTGGCAGGGAGCACCCGCGTGAGGCAGGTGATGGGGAGCACTGACCACAGGACCGTGGCGAGGCCCGCGGAGCCCCCAAGGGGGGCTGGCTCCCAGTTGGAGGTGGATCGGACGCTACAAAGGACATGCGTGTGGAGGCCATCAGTATACGGATGGAGGGGATGAGTTCCGGACTCTCCCAGGGAAAGGCTGCAGGGCGGGAAGAGAGCACGCAGGTAAGAATCCGCGGGAACCCCCATATTTAGAGAAGAGCAGAGGAAGCGAGTCTGACAAAGACATGGTCAGTGGTGTAGGAGGAAAATGAGAAAATCGACAAGGAGGAGGTGACCAGCAAGCGTTACTACATCAGGAAGTGCCGCTGAGGCCAGTCGGCCTCCACTGGGACCATCAAGGGCCCACCACCATCTTTCTTCCCTGGACTCCCGCACCGGCCTCCTGACTGGTCTCACCTCCGTTTGGTCCTTTTCTATACAATAATACTTTAAAACTCTCACTTTGCCCTTAGACTGAAATGTGTGGACGGTTTCATGCCCTTCCAGGCCTGTGTGATTTCACCCCTGGCCACTCCCTCCCCTTCCTTTCTTTCTAATCTTCTCCTTCTATCCTTCAGCCCCGGGTGAACATTAACTGCCTTGAACACAGTGAGGTCTTTGTTGCCCCAGGGCCTTTGCACTAGCTGTTGTGTCTGCCAGAAAACTTCTTTTTCAAATGGCTGGGCCTTCTTCACATCCTACACGTCCTACTTTAAACCCCTCCTCCTCAAAAAAGTCTACACTGGCCCCTCTGTCTACACTAGGGTCCCCCACAATTTTCTATCATAGCACCGTATTTATGTTTTCCTTCTTAATGCAAACCACTATTTGTGATTTGGGGTCTTATTCTTTTTTTTTCTTTCTTTCTTGATAATAAGTAAGAGGCCAATACCTGATTTGTCCTGCATTATAGCCCCGCACCTAGTTCAGGGTATCGTTTAGGGATGAATTAAGCTGTAAGTAACAGATAACTGAACCAACCGTAGCTTAAACTAATACGGTTTTATTTTCTCACATAGCAAGAAATCTCGCGGTAGGTTCATTAACTCAATGCTTACATCTCTTCCACTTGCCTTGCTCTGTCCCTCATGACTGCAGTGTGGCTGGTACAGCTCCTGCCATCACACGTTCATCCATGTTCAAGGTAGGAAAAAAGGGAGAGGAGGAAAGGCCGTGTCAGGAGTATCGTCTAATTTTGTGAGGAAACAAAAGCAGAAGCTCTCCCAGCAGATTTCCACTTAACACCTAATGGGCCAGCACTGACATAGGGCCCCTATACCTGCGGCAGAGATGGGGAAGTGCGTGTGTTTAACTTTCCAGCCTCTGTGGTGGGGAGCATTCAGAGTGGCTTCGGAGTAGGTTGTCACCAGGAGGTTCTGCAAGGGGACAGTGAGTAGGGCTGTATACCTGGAGTCAAGAATTTGGGACAGTGAGAAATGAGAGACAGCCGGAGAGATGGGTTGAGGCCAGATTGCAAAGGATCTTAAAGGTTTTAGTTCTACATTCTCACTTCTTTTTTTAAAAAGAATTTTTAATGTTTATTTTATTTTTGAGGGGGGGAGGGGCAGAAAGAGACAGAGACGCAGAAAGAGACAGAGACACAGAATCCATTCCAGGCTCCGAGCACAGAGCCCAATGTGGGCTCAGGCTCACAAATCGTGAGCTTATGACCTGAGCCGAAGTCAGGCGCTTAATCAACCTAGCCACCCAGGCGCCCCCTCTACTTTCTTACTTCTGAGCTGATGCAAATGGCTCAGGCGCACTTTGCTGCCTTTCCCTGCCTGTTACCCCATCTCTCCTCTCTCCCCCTTTGAAAGCCCAACACTGTGGCGCATCATCAAAGTATGGAAGGGATTGATTTTCAGTCCCCTACCCCACAGTGAGGACATAGGGTGACTGGACGGCAGTATAGTGAATTAAGAAAAATGCGGGACAGGAGGGAAGGAAATAAAACATTTAGCTTCAGTCTGGACTTAATAATGAAAAACAGAACCACAGAAAGACCAGGGCTTCTAATTGCCAATCTGGGAACTAGTGGAGTCATCTCTTCTCCTGACTCCCAAGTACTTTCTTGTCTGTATCTTGCCCAAAATAGAACTCTACAAAAAGGCCCTCTGGCCCCGTCTCGCTCTTTCTCTCCCTAGGGTCTGGAGTAGAGCATGTGGTTAATGTTTTAGATTATTGAGTAATGAAGTTAGAAACCAGGAAACAGTACAGAGTCCAGATATTAACAAATATCTAAACTATGCTCAGGGTTTGATGCCCACAATCACAGCCTGGAACTGCATGTACAAGGATGTTCTGCCTTCAGCCAGAAGCCATCTTCCTGTGGCATCAATGCCCTGGTACGTTTTGTGAGCACCACCCAGTAAGCTTTGCCCTGTACATAAGGCAGCCCAACACCACACTGTCCTGCTTACGCGAGTGCTTAATGGCCGTCAGGTGACTGTGGCTATGAATACAGCGGAACATTTGGCTGAGCTCAGGGAACTGGTCATCACTTGTTTAAGGAAGACCTCCTTCGTTTACATTTGGCTTCTCCACTCTTGAGTAAAATTACTTTGATCTTGCAGTAATTACAGCTTCAGAGCATGCCACATTGATGGGTATTTATTTGATGGAATGCCATGGATCTTGCCTTTGATTGAATTTATATTCTTGACTAGCTCTAGGTTTTCTCTTTAGAGAGATTTTTTTTCTTTGGAAATCGCCATTCTATAGAAATCTGAGGAGAGACCCAAGCGATAGACACAAATGCAGGACGGAGAATCCATATGTGTCAGGTGGAAATGCCTGAGTGGACTCAAAGTGTGGCAGGAATCGATATGGGCTATGTAGAGCATTCTCAGCATCAAACTTCAGGGAAAACTTGAATTTAGTTTTTCTTGGCAATGAATTCATTAGACCCTCATCAAAAAGTCACGTTAGGAGCTGTCTCAAACGCAGCTTCTTTTCATGTCTTGCCTCTTGCTCTCCTGGGCTCCTTATCCTCCAATAGCATGAGAACACATGCTGGCGCCCTGAAGGTACCCCTCACTTTCCCCACCCCATGCCTCTGCTCACACTGCTCCCACACCTAGGACCTCCCCATGCCTCCCTACCCATCCTCCGCCTGTCCCTCAAGTCCCAGCTGAAGAGACTTCGAATTCTTCTCTGATTCCCACAGTTACACCCCTCTTGCCCACATCACCGCCAGAATATAAGGATATGTGCATAGTGTGCTCTGTCTTACTAATGTGGATTGTTTTGAAGTTTTAAATGAGAGCTATTGGTAGCTAACATTTAGGGAGCATTCGTCACGTCCCAGGCACTGGGCAAACCCATTACATGAATTACCTTATTTATTCTACAAAACAACCCTGTGCAGTAGTCACAGGCACTGCCGTTTCTACCCCATTTACAGATGAACTGGGGCAGCTCAGGAGGTTCATTAACACGCACCAGGCTGCACAGATGGTACATGACAGAGCTAGAATGGGAGCTCAGGAAGTCTGGCTCCAGGACCGAATCCTCCTAAACACTGAGTTCAACGTCTGGCAAGAAGGAAAGGAGGCCAAGAGGGAATATACTGGGTGGACGCCCCCTCCTCCCTGTATGATTTATTCTGAGGCTGAGCCAAAGTGGCAGTGATATAATCCCTATATCCTTAGGGTATGTGGCACTGCCTGAAATTTAGGTGAACAAACTCGAGAAACTTAAGACTCCAGAAATAACACAGACAACGAGCAGCAACCTATTTGCCACCTCTCCCTGTCTGTCCCATCTCTCCTCCCCCCCGTACAGATTAAAATGCAGCTGAATGAAGTTCTCATATGACCAACGCAAACACAGGACTCTTGCCCTCCTTAAACAGTGTCTACAACATACTTTTGTTTATTTTTTTTTAATGTTTTATGTATTCCTGAGAAAGAGAGACAGCATGAGCAGGGGAGGCTCAGAGAGAGAGGGAGACACAGAATCTGAAGCAGGCTCCAGGCTCTGAGCTGGCAGTCAGCACAGAGCCCGACGCAGGGCTCAAACCCACAAACCGCGAGATCATGACCTGAGCCAAAGTCGGACGCTTAACCGACTGAGCCACCCAGGCGCCCCAACATACTTTTGAATATATCATTCACGCAGGGTGTTTGCAGGGTGTGCAGAGTGTGTGTCATGAACGGAGAGGCCTCGACCAGAGGCAGAACCCAGTCAAGCCTCAACGACTCAAGAAACCAAGAGGAACCTTCAGCACTTGGTGGTGCCCACGAAGGCCCCATGGAGGAGGCAGGGTTTATGGGAGTCTGTGTAATTATTAGAAGGGCTTGGTGGTCGTTGAACAATACCGTCCTTGAGTCCTTCCCTCTCACAGAGGATGAGGTGTCCCGCCGTCCATCTGGGCCGATCCCGTCACCTCTGCCGAGGCCAGGTGTCCCTCCATAAGAATTCTGGACTATCTTACTCCACCTTATGATTTCTATCTTTCCTTCTCCCCTGGCTCTCTCTCAACATATGAAGATCTCACACCCTTCAGTTAAAACAGAGAAACTTCCCCGGGTCCTGTCTTGTTTTCCAGATACCATCTCATTTCCTCCACAGGTTGCCTTAAAAATTACTTTACACACATGGGCACCTGGGTGACTCAGTTGGTTGCGCGTCCAACTTCAGCTCCCGTCACAGTCTCGCAGTTTGTGAGTGTGAGCCCCACATCGGGCTCTGTGCTGATGGCTCAGAGGCTGGAGCCTGCTTTGGATTCTGTGTCTCCCTCTGTCTCTCTTTCTGTCCTTCCTCCGTTCACACTCTCTGTCTCTCTATGAAAATAAATAAATAAATAAGTGAAAATAATTAAACAAATAAATAAATAAAAACAAATTACACGCAGAACGTTCATTTCCTTGCCTCTTGTTCACTCTATTGATTGACATTTACCTTCTCTGAAAGTGACCCTCATTCACAAATCCAGCAGACACATTTTGGTCCTTATCAGGGCAGATGGCTCCTCTGTACCATTTAACAGTGACACCCCCTTCTCCCTTGCGTTCCTCCTTTGACGCCTGTGAGCTGTCATTCTCGAGGTGCATTTACCCCAGAGTACTCCTTACTGCCTTCATGGGTCCTTCCCGCCCGCCCTGTCCTTAGGTTGCTGTGGTTCTCCTGGGGGTAGAGGGGGGCAATACTCCCCTCTTCTTGCATAGCACGTTGCTCTGCACACCCTCCCAAGGTGAGCCCACCCATGATGTCACAGATCCTGCGCCCAGGTTCTGTGACCATCCACATGCTGCCGACTCCCGAGTATTCGATTCCAGCCCAGACTTAACTTTTGTGTGCATTCCATCTTTCAAAAGGTGGCCTGCAGGCATGTGGGACTAAGAAATGGGTCCACTGCTGGGGCGCCTGGGTGGCTTAGTCGGTTAAACGTCCGACTTTCGCTTGGGTCATGATCTCGCGGTTCGTGGGGTCGGGCCCCACGTCGGGCTCTGTGCTGACTGCCAGCTCAGAGCCTGGAGCCTGTTTCAGTCTGTGACTCCCTCTCTCTCTGACCCTCCATTGCTCACGCTGTCTCGCTCTCTTTCTCTCTCTCTCCTAGAAATAAATAAAAACCTTAAATAAAAATTAAAAAAAAAAAAAAAGAAATGGGTCCACTGCTAAGACAGACACTGAACAGCCCCCTCTCAGTGGTGCAAAAACATAAGACCTTTGAAGTAATCACTTGTGGGGGTTAATAGGTACTTGATGAGACCCACTCTCTTCTGGGGGCTCTTTCTAGTAGGAAGGGAGGTGGAAGTAATCACTTATTCTTCAAGTTACACCTTCGAGTGCATCAGTCTCCATCTTTGCCAGTATAGTTCACTGATTAGATATGATTTCTTGAGTGCTGATGGTTAGGCTTATTTGTTTTTGTGTTCTTAGCTCCCAGCAACATACCGCTTCCTAGGAAAGACTCAGTGTCTGATTATGGGATGAATAAATGACAGAATGCTTCCCAATTGTGCAGCTGCTGAGAGACAGCTGGAAAGTGAGGGCGGAGGGTGTCCCGTCTGCCTGTCATCCAGCTTCATACCAACAGGAACCTGACACATAAAGAAAAGAACAAGAAAAGCAAAAATAAATCTATAAGCTCCAGATTGCATTTATCCAACAAACTACTTGGCATATTCACACACACAATTCACAGGTACCCCGGATATGACATGTCCAAAACTGAACTCTCTGGTTCAGACTCTCCCAGCCACCAAAACCTTTTCCTCTCTCAGTCTTCCTTGTCTCTCTAAGTAGCACAGCATCTGCCCTACTAGCTTGAGGCAAAAACCTGGAAATCCTCCTGGTAAGAGACAAATTCTTAGTTGCTGGGTAGCCCTCAAGCAGCTAGCTTCTCCCTCTCCTGTGCGGCTATCATCTGAGTTCCGAATATTCCTCTTGCCAGCAAAGCCGTTCTCCTTGGAAAGCCCCCATTTTAACTTGATCAGTTGGCCAGTCGTTTCTGGTCTCTTCCCAACTTCTCTTACAGAGAATCGAGGGGTGGGTGGGGAAGAGTGGGGGCCCTCTCCCGGAGCATGATTCCCACAGTGCCTCCAGCCAAGCCTGGCCAACGTGACAGTCTAGGGGAACACATACATTTTGCTGAGCCTCTGCTGTTGAGTCTTCCATATTAACCATGCTTTAGCCTATGTTTATAGTTTGTGGTGTTAGGCTCTACTCTCTGGCTTAACACATTCCTGATTCATTCTCATTGCTCATTCATTTCACAAATATTTATGGAGCCCCCACTACATTCTATATGCCCACTGTTGTGGGCAATCAGATTCATCAGTGAAGGGGTGCCTGGGTGGCTCAGTCGGTTAAGCGTCCAACTTTGACTCAGGTCATGATCTCGTGGTTTGAGAGTTCAAGCCTCATGTTGGGCTCTGTGCTGACAGCTCAGAGCCTGGAGCCTGTTTCAGATTCTGTGTCTCCATCTCTTTCTGCCCCTCCCTGCTCATGTGCTCTCTCTCTCTCAAAAATAAATATTTAAAAAAAATTTAAAGATTCATCAGTGAACAAAACAAAGATCCTTGCCCTTGTGGACTTGGGTATATAGGTAGTAAACAATAGACATAACAAATCATTTACTACCTTACATTTTAGAAAGTAATAAACACTATGGCAAAATTAGAAGGTAGAACTGGATAAGAAAATAGGCAATGTTAGAGGATCGTGTGAAATTTGTACCAGTGTGGAAAGACCCCATAGAGAACAAAGATTCGAGGAAGTGAGTGAGCGGGCCATATGGATGTCGGGGGTGGGGGGGGGGAAGGGGGGGACCACATTCTAGGCAGAGGAGTGCGAAGCCCTAGGATAAGGTAAGTCTGTGTGGCTGAGGCCCAACTGACAGGTCAACGGGGCTGAAACAGCAAAGGCCAGAGCACAGAGGGTGAGGTCAGAGAGGTAATGAGAAGGGCAGGTCATTTCAGGCCTTAGAGGCCACTTTAAAGCTTTGGGATTCCCTCTGCATAAAAGGGAGAAGCCCATTCAGTATTTGGAGCAGAGGGGAAACAGAATCAAAGCCGTCCTTTGAAAGGATCCCTCTGCTGCTGTACTGATTACGCACCGTAAGAGGCTCCAGGTCGGGCCTGGCGTGGGGACAAGAGCAGAGGGGGGTGGCCAGCTAGGCACCTTCCTTCAGCCCAGCAGACAAGGGGTGGTGGTGACATGGGCCAACGGGTGACACCAAAGCGATGACGAGTGATCAGAGTCTGTATATAGTTTCGAGGCAGAACCAATAAGGTTTCCCACGGAATCGTGTATGAGGTGCGAAAGGAAGAATCAAGATGATGCCAACGCTTTTGATCCGAGTGACTAGAAAGATGGATTTGCTACAAACTGAGATATGGAAGGCTGGCGAAACAGGTTGGGGGTTTCAGGGGCCCAGTTTTCCTTCATTCTCTGTCTCTCAACCACCAGCAAGCCAGAGATTCCTCTTCCCAAGTGCCCCTTGCACCCCACTTCCTCCCACCTACCGCCCCCACCAGCCCTAGGAAACTGACAGCCACCGTCACATCTCGCCTGGCCTGGTGATGGCCTCCTGCTTCCTATCCAGATCTCTCCGATCCACTCTCATGCCCCCAGTTCCTCAGCAGGTCAGACAGTCTGCAGCCAGACTGATCTCTGTACCCAAGCTGGATCGCATCACTAACCTGCTAACCCTTTAGCGGTTTCTGTTGCACCCGACTCCATTCCCTGGGTCCCAGGCACCTGCACCATCGGGTGCTCGCCTCCTGTTCCACTCTCACCCATTGCTGCAGACGCAGCGGCCTTCTTTCAATTTCTCAAAACACTCCACACTCTCTGGCACCCTCAGGGTCCTGCTCATCCCTCCTCTCTGCCTGGATTGCTCCTCCTCTCACACTGCATGGCCGTGGCTGGCTCCTTCCCGTCCTGTCCCATCTCTGCTTCAATGTCGCCTTCTCTGAAAGAACCTCCTAACCCGCCCTAAAAGAGGCACTCCACTTCTTTTTTCTCTATTACAGCGTCTTTCATAGTACTTTCCACCATCAGTAAATATATATATACGTTTTACTGCCTGTTCTCCCACCAAACTGTAGGCTCATTGAGGCCAGAAACATGTCTGTCTTCATCACTATATCCACAGCATTTGACACAAGAAATAGTTACAGATATTCCATAACCATGTGTTGCTAAGGAACAAGTGAATTATATTAAGCTAGGGGAATATAAAGCTTAAATGCAATAAGTAAAATTACCCCCAGAATAACATCTATATTCTTTAAACACAAGGCTCTGGGCCTCTCCTCCTCCTCACCTGTTCATGCCCCACCCCCCACGCACCTGCTTGTCATTCCTGCCTCAGCCGCTGTGGTGCCGGCCGCTTCCTCCATCTGGAGCACCTTGGCTCCTCGTTTCACACAGCTTAGCTTGGCGAACACAGCTCTTCCTCCGAAAGGTCCTTTCCGATCCCCCCCTCTGGTGTCCCCACAGATTATTTCCTGAATGCCTGATGTTTCCATTATCCTCTCACTCTCCACCCACCTCAGTTGATAAGCAACTTGAATACGGCAATGGGCCCTAGGTCTCATTAGCTGGGACAGCTCAAGCACAAACACGGTAGCTGGCACGAACAGATGCTCAAAAGCAGTCATTAGAAGAACGAATGAGTGGACGCCTAGGTGCCACAGTCTGTTGAACGTCTGACTCTTGGTTTCAGCTCAGGTCATGATCTTGTGGTTCTTGGGCTCAAGCCCCACCTGGAGCTCTGCGCTGATAGACTAGAGCCTGCTTGGGATTCTCTCTCTCTCTCTGCCCCTCCCCCTCACATGCTCTCTCTCTCTCTCCCCTCTCAAAAATAAAATAAATAATCTTTAAAAAAAAAAAAAAGCAAATGAGCAAATGAATGAATTAATGCTGATAATACATTTCTAGAAAGCGGCTCTAGAAGTAAATAAATGGGCTACCTGACTCTACAGACCTAACATTTGAACTTAACATAATAGTCTGCATGTTGATAATTGAGTTATGAAATTCCTTTAAAATTAAGAGTATTCCTAGGTTCAACAGTCTTATTTAAACTTTCATATAATTTATATCATCATTTTGCTTTCAAAACTCTTTAACCCAGCCCACAGCAAATTATACAAAAATCATTGATTTTTTCTTTATGTAAATATGCCCACAGGGAAGAAGAAACATTTATGTAAGTTCAGAAAAATCAAGAAATTTGTCCAAGAGCAGAGAGCTAGTTCATAGGTGATATCCAGACTCACGTCGGATTCCGGGCCAGTACCCATTTGATGGAACTAGTATTTTTCAAACTTTTTTCAACCCCAACCCACAGTCAGAAATACATTTTACATTTCAACCCAGTAACAGCACACGTGTGCCCACACACACAGATGAAACAAATGTTTCATGAACCAATATTTCCCTTTACTACCAATGGTAAATAAAAAGATAGCAGAGTTAACATTGCATACTGTTTTATTGATATTTATATAGAATATAAAGTCCAAAATTAAAAATACAGAAACAAAAATTTAGACATGATTTTTATTTAGTGAACAGATGTACTTACCTGTTTGTAAATTCATTCCAGTAAAATATCTAAGGACAAAGCCATGCATACATCTGGTACGCTGTTAAACCTGGTTCTTTGCCCTTTTAAATCCAATCAAAGTCGAAAACCCTAAAAATTTACCCAAATGTGTTGTTGTGGTTGGTAGTATAGTACTACTCTCTATGTAGCACTGGAGATTTATTCAAATCTCAATCTAAATAACAAACATAAGATCTCTTAATCATTCTTCAGTATCAGAAGTCAACGCAATTATTTATTCTCTTTTCTGTTCACCAAGGTTAATTCAATTATTGATTCAGAGTTATTGGCTCAGATCCAGTGAAAAGCAAATGTATCTTTTATTCAGTATCTTCCCTGCAAGCTTCAGATTTTCATCTACAAAGGAATGATTGGGACTTTGAGAGAAAAATGAAGTGTAGCGGTATCTCTCATTTTATTTCATTCAAGCTGATTTTATACAGTTCCCTTCTATGTGTTGCAATAATGTCAGAAACATACAGCAGCTAGAATTATTACATTTTAGGAAAATTTGAAGACTGGAATGAACATCCTTTCAACGGAGTGCTGCTCGCTCTGATCGCATGTAGATGTGTGCCTATGGCCATAACGAGACTCCACTCCCACTTATCATGTCCGTTTTCATTTGGAGCACTGAATGAAGTTTCAGGGTGCTTCAAAGCTTGATGACAGGAACAAAGATTTAGAGGTTAGATGTGAAATTGGCATGTATTGGAGACTAGGGCAACTACAACCTTGAAAAATACTATCTGCACTCCTACTACACAAATAGCTGATCTGTCCCTGGGATATCTTTATCAATAGGTTATACAGAGCCTTCTATTAGAATCCAACAGTCTATTAAAGTTACACTTCTTGTGCGGGCAGGCATTGGTATTGTCCACAAATTTTCCAGAGGTATTGATTATTTCTAATATTAGCAAATCCAACATTTGCTATCTTGCTAAGTACCATGCAGTCTTCCAGATGCTAATTTTTTGGTCATTTGACCACTCAGTGGGTAATTAGGTAGGTATTCACTTCTGGAAATGAAGAACAGGAGAGTGGCACATTAGCAAGTCAGTAAAAAAAAAAAAAAAAGAAAAGAAAAGGAAAAAAAACCAACCCAACTCTTTTAGTAGATCTCTCTCAACTTGTTAACTCAGACTTGATTCTGCAAATCTGCTCAGCGGTAGTTGCCAATGTTACCTTTGCCTTCAAAGTGGCTTCCCTCACCCAGTACTGACTTGGCTCTGTTAGAACTGTGTAGAGATAGGGGCGCCTGGGTGGCTTAGTCCGTTAAGCGTCCGACTTTCTCTTGGGTCATGATCTCGCGGTTCGTGGGTTCGAGCCCCGCGTCGGGCTCTGTGCTGACTGCCAGCTCAGATCTTGGAGCCTATTTCAGTCTGTGACGCCCTCTCTCTCTGACCCTCCCCTGCTCATGCTGTCTCTCTCTCTCTCTCTCTCTCCTAGAAATAAATAAAAATATTTTTTAAAAAATGTGTAGAGATAAACGTTATGTTGTAGAAAATTCATAGCGAAGCACACAATTCTTGCATATAGACATGTACATAAATTCTGTTCAGTGACGTTTCACTACAACACCTGGAACAAGAGGATCCATCTCCCAGGTGGCCCTTCTGTTGCCATGTCTGGTGCCCTGGTGCGGATGGCGGCAGGATTGAACTCAGCTGCTGCTGTTGACCAGCGAACCTACCTGTGGTCTCTTAGTGGCCTGGGATTCTCGGAGCATCATAGCTGTGCAGCTGTGTCTCAGGAGAAATCATCCAGAGGTCAAGTAATCCAAGAGACGAAAGCAGAAGCTACAAGTGTCATTTTGACCGAGTCTCAGAATTCACGCATCATCACTTCCACCATATTTTATTGGTCACAGGAGAGTCAACCAAGATTCAAGTGGAGGGGAATTTGACCCCATTTCTTGGCCACAAGAATGTCCAATAATGACAGCCATCTTTCTAAACTTCCATGTCTTGGGGTGCCTGGGTGGCTCAGTCGGTTAAGTGTCCGACTTCAGCTCAGGTCATGACCTCACCCTTGGTGAGTTTGAGCCTCGCCTTCCAGCTCTGTGCTGACAGCTCAGAGCCTGGAGCCTGCTTCACATTCTGTCTCCCTCTCTCTGCCCTTCTCCTCCTCACACTCTGTGTCTCTCTCTCAAAAATAAACAAACATTAAAATTTTTTTTAACTTCCACGTTTTTTGGAATCCTTGAATGTGTTTGACAGGTTAAAGTATAATTTTCTTCCAAAATTGTAATTAAGAATGTCCCAGAATCAGCTAAATACGCACTTTTACTATCCAAGTATCGTGTCCAAAAATATTTGCCAAATGAGATATTTTCCCAGTTCAAGAAATATAAATTTCATTTCTGAGTTTGTATCATGTTTTACTTAATATTTTATCTTATGGCAACCAGGAATAATCCTACCATGCATAGTAAGTAGATGTGATCAGCTCCAATATCTCAACACAGTCTTTCTGTAGGCTTTGCTCACTGGCATCTCATTTGATTTCAATAAATCCATGAGGTTCAAGAAAAATTTCTTTAGGTGCCAAAGATTCATGATGAATGAATCATGATTGTTAATCAGCTTTTAATAACTTTGACATCATTTCTGCTCATATTTGTTGCCCAAACTCATAATTTCTTTCCAACGTTTCCAGATTAAATAACATTGAATCAACAACATATTGTTCCAACCCAGAGGTTATATCTAATCTAACTGTAAGTCAAATTAAATGCAAACAACTTAAAAAGTCCTCCATAAAAATTGTCTTGTCACTAATATCTGATATAACTAAAAGTGTTGGCAACTTAGATCAGCGATGTTATTAGGTTAAATCACAAAATTTATAGCAGACTATAATTATGTTAAAACATAGCTTCTCTATGCTTTGCAATAAGACAGATATGATGAGGGGCGCCTGGGTGGCTTAGTCGGTTAAGCGTCCGACTTTCGCTTAGGTCATGATCTCGCGGTTCGTGGGTTCGAGCCCCGTGTCGGGCTCTGTGCTGACTGCCAGCTCAGAGCCTGGAGCCTGTTTCGGATTCTGTGACTCCCTCTCTCTGTGACCCTCCCCTGCTCATGCTGTCTCTCTCTCTCCTAGAAATAAATAAAACATTAAAAAAAAAAAGACAGATATGATGAGATATTACGGTTTACAGATCTTGCTCAATTTACAATGGGGTTACATCCTGATAAATCCATCTTAAGTTGAACATAGAGTAAGTTGAAAATGCATTCAATACACCTAACCTACGGAGTATTATAACTTAGCCTACTCTGCCTTAAATGTGCTCAGGGGCACCTGGGTGTCTCAGTTAGTTAAGAGTCTGACTTCAGCATATATCATGATCTCACAGTCCATGGGTTTGAGCCCCATGTTGGGATCTGTGCCAACAATTCAGAGCCTGGAGCCTGCTTCAGAGTCTGTGTCTCCTTCTCTCTCTCTGCCCCTCCTGCTCACATTCTGTGTCTCGCTCTCAAAAATAGATGGGCATTAAAAATTTTTTTTAATTTTTTTAAGATCAAATTTAAAAGATAAAATTCAAATTTGAATCTCAGTTTCTACTGAGTGCATGTCTTTTTGGCACCACTATAGTAAAAAAAAATTGAAATTGAACCATGGTAAGTCAGGAGACCATAAATCTCATTATAAATTACATGTCAAGTCTGCCATTTTTGCTAAGCTTTGCATATTTAATTAAATCACATTTAAGTAATCTTCATATTAATTTTTTTAAGTTAAAATTAAAAATAAATAAATTAAAATTAAAAATTAAAATAAATAAATGTTAATCTGCTCAGAACACTTCCATTAGTGTAAAGTTGGGCAAAATCATCTAACACAAAGCCTATTTTGTAATAGAGTGCTGAGTACCTCATGTAACTTATTGAATGCTGTACTGAAAGTGAAAAACAGAATATGCGTACGGGTACAGAGTGGTTATAAGTAAATGGAGTTTTTTGTCCTGATCTGTGGCTGACTGGGGCTGTTAGCTACTCTGCTGGCAAACATCAGGAGAGAGGACCGCTGAGCACATCGTTAGCCTGGGAAAAGATCAAATTCAAATCTGAAGCTCAGTTTCTACTGAATGCATGTCCCTTTGGCACCACCATAGTAAAAAAAATGTAAGTCGAACCATGGTAAGTCAGGAGACCATAAATCTCATTATAAATTTGTGTCAAGTCTGCTGTTTTTGCTAAGCTTTGCATATTTAATTAAATCACGTTGAAAAAATCTTCATATTTAAGGTCCTGCATCTACTTTTTCCTTTTTTATAATGCAGCTCAAATAGAATCAAAGTTTTTACAAGTCAATATTTTTCTCGATATCCTTGTGTTTACACTTCTGGATCCAGCAGTCAAACTTGACATACCTCTATATTTTTCACATCATCTGTTTTCTTCTAATGATGATAAAACAACCCAGTATGAAAGCAATGTATTGAAGTTCAATTAAAATGCTATAGTAGTTACAAACTGGGGAAAAAATGTCAGGTAATTTCCTTTCCAAAAAATACCCTGCTCATTCATAAATGAGACTCGGTTAAGTCTTGACAATTTGCTGACCCAGATAAAACATCACAGTGCCTCACAACTGACTGCACGTCCTATTAATATACAATTAAACTGTACAATGTTAACATCCCGATATAATGTGGATCAAATTAACCATATATCAGAAAGTTTAATGAGATGCCCAAAGCCAGCTACATAATTTGCAAGGCCCAGTGTAAAATGAAAAGGTGGCACCCTACCTGGCCGTGGGTAGTTCAGTTGCCCCTTTCTAAGAGCCTACCCCCCTCAGTCCATGAGGGGAGGTGACCCCCGGTGGCGTGCGTGTGGCAGCAGTCATGGAGCAGGGGCAGAAATGGGGAAGCCAAGTGATCGGGGCACCAAGTGGTGGGGGGGAGTGGGTGACAGAGAACCCATCTCAGGGAAGCAGCGAAGTAGGATCACGCCTGAGCCCAGGCTCCAAGCCCCCAGTGCCTGCTCCACTGTCTCATCTGACTTCATGTTCAAAACACAAATTCAAAGATGAAATTAAGGATTTCAAGACAGTGCCCACAAAGCATTAAATCTGAAGCGTGGGATCCTTCAGAGTGGGATTCCCTGAACAGCTGCACTGGTCGCACCACCATGAAGCTGGTCCTGGTAATGCTGGTGAGCCAAATGGGCAGATAACCCATTCCTGGCTGGGACCCCACACCACACGGCCAGTCCTCACCCAGCTGCGGGCTTTGCCTCGGGATGCAGAATATCTGATGTGCTCTCGTAATCTGTTTTTTATCTTTTTTTTTGGTCATGACCCATGTGTCATGGCTGAGTGCTCCTCTCTTTCAAGGCTTGTCCTCCCAAGGTGGAAGTGTCAGGGAGGCAGCCTAGTACGGCAGCAGGAATGTGCCAGCAATCAGATGGCCTTGGCCATCCCCTCTAACATTCCATGCCTTGGGTACCTCCCTTCATCTCTCTGGGCCTCTGCCTCCTTATTATGAAATTCCTCATGTTATACTATTGGCTTCCTTCTTATTAATTATTAACGAGAGGGTTAGACTAGGTGACCTCTAACATTTCCTCCAGCTCTGTTTCCAGAAGAAGGAGACAACACAAATCAGGGTTTGGCAAAAGGCGTTTGGCCTCTTGACTGTGTTGTCTTCATTTTTATTGGACTTGTTATAATCAATATACTTTGATTCATCAAAGCCGTAGTTGAGCTGTTTGGTGCGATGTCGCTGCTGCTGCGTAAAAGCCAAAAGAAAGGAGATGTGAGTAATGTGGATGTGTGTAGGCAAAGGAGGCCCTCATTTCCTTAAAGCCTAGCAGCAGATGGGTTAATTCCATGACCCCAAGATTTTAGAATAGCAATAATTGGTACCTGAGACAAGCTCTTTTATCTAAGGTGCTCAAAGGGCTCTGTGGTCATTAACCCATTAATTCACCTGCCTCAAGCCATCAGGAGCTCAGGAAGAATGTCCTTAGAAGAAAGGCATGCCAGAAATGGAGACACCAGCACAGTGAGGAGTGGTCATGAGTAACTCGCTGGAAGGGGAGGAAGGGGGGTCAGCCAGACAGTTCTCTTGGAAGAATTTCACGAGAAATCCTCTCCTCTTCTGCAGACAGCAGTTTAACCACTCAGAAGGCCCTCTGAGTGAATTCTCCCGGATGTCATGTTTCATCATCTGGAAAATCTCTTTACCCTTCAAATAAACTTTAGATTAGCTTTTACAGCTTCCGATAAACCACAATGAGACCTGAAGCAAGTAAAGGAGAGGACTCTCCCCCCTAGAATATTCTACTCTCAAAGGGGGGAGAAAATGACTCTTTAAAGTTGGAGAATCCCTGAAGATAGAACACCACTTCAGAATGGATTTATCTGGAGTTTGTTAAGGTCTGGACTTGTTTGCAGGTGGTTTCCATGAAAAAGCGTCTGTTGGAAAACCACACTGCTAAAACCTACCTTCACAAGGCCCCGAATTCTATCATTAGACTCTTCCAGCTGAATAATCCACCCATCGCCCAGGGTTGCCAGGTGCTCTGGGGGCATTAAAGGCAGAACCTGACCCCCCCAAGCAGCTATGAATATAATCAAGGGGGTGAGGCCAATACAAAGAAAATAAATCAGTACATTTATTATGTATTACTATTTTTAGTTCATTGATTATTTATTTATTGAAAATTGACACAAATAAAATGGGCAGAAAATACGGTTTCCCTAATTAGGAAGAGCACATACCCAAAATGCCATGGAGTTCATGGTAGGAAGTGATCAGTGAGGTCTCCAGGGATGAAGGGGGTCAGAGAAGCTCACAGAGAAGATAAAAGATAAATCTGAGAGGTAGGGCAAGTGTTTGGCTTGGAAACAGGATCAGTGGACCTATAGTAAAAGGCAGTTCAGGCCATGGGCAACCCCTAAGAGAAGGCAGTCAGACTGGAGCTTGCTTCTTTATGACACGGTGGGAAAACCAATCTGGTAAACCATAGGGCAGGAGACCAGAAAGAAATATGGCTGGACGAGAAAGATAGGGCCAGGTCACAGAGCTACTTGAAACCAGACTCACAAGGACTGACTTGGGGTCTTTGGAAGTCCTCTATCAAAATGCAAATATCCAATAAAAGAACCAAGGAGTAAATTGAGGGGTGTGGAGGTGCGGTCAGTAGAGGCTGGACAGCGTTCCATTATACACTGTCACAGGAGAAAAGGGATTTATGATACCAATATTGGCTGGTAAACTCAACTGTGGGTTCCATCTTGCGCTCTGGGATGCCCCAATGGAACAAAACCCAGACCAAGTGTATCCTGATGGGCCTGAGGAGAGGGAGGAGAGGGAAATTACACCGAAGGCTTCAGCATTACCGGGAAGAGCTGGTCCAGGTAGGGGCCACACCTGATGGACAGCCGCAGCCTGAGGAAAGACTTCCAATGGAGAGGGAGAAATAGCAGAGAAGACAAATTTCCCCTAATTCACAATTTTGCCAACTGCTGACCCTTTTAAGGCACATAACCCTTCTTTATGGCCCAGTACAACTCTTATCCCTTCATCAAACGGATGTTCTTTTGGATCTCACAACCAAAACCAAGATGTGGGGAAGACTCCACACGGCTCTTTAGGGAGGAGGTCAGAAGGAGAATGAAGCGCACTCACATAAACCAATTGAGGGCTTCTTGTGGCTTCCTAAACACAGAGGAGTATACGGAGAGGAAGCAGTCTTGCCTCAGGTCACCTTCAGGACCCCCTAGGGCCAAGGTGCCTCAAGTTAGCAATAGAATTGAAAATAATTGTTCTCACCAAAGGAACCTCTGTAGAAAAGTTGCCGTGAAACTGGAATAGGTGTGTCTTTCTGACCTTCCGGTTCTTTTTATAGGCACTGCGGGGACCTGAGTGAGGGCCTCTGGTCCTTCCGCCCATTTGGGGAGAGATTAAAGAAGCTGCGATTGTCTCCTTCTTACTCATTGGCAGTTACAACCTCGCAGCCACCACCACCTCAGCTTCCAGCGTGGACACAGAGAAGGTAAGTGGGAAAGAGAGGGCCATGCCCTCAGCTATAAACCCGGATTGCTCCAGCCATCTGGCTCGGGAATAACTGGAGGGGAACTAGAAGTATCCAGTTGCAAAGTTCTTTTTTCCTAAAGAATGTGTGGAATTTTTTTCCTAGACAGCCTTAGCAAAGACCTAGATTTTGGTGCTCACAGGTCCAAAAGGTTAGATGAAGCAGGGACCACTCTGCATAATTCTTTGAGGAACGAATAGTAGGTATTTAGCAATAACATGTTGTGTTGGATTGACTCGAGTTGAAAGAAGGAACGGCCATGAGAATTACTAGGAAAAATTATCTGTCCGTCTCCCTCGGGCGGCGCATCAATGTCTTGAATGATCCAATGATCCATTAATGTTGACAGTGCTTGTTCTGGAGCCCAAATAACTGGAATCTCATTAACTATGCAAACGTTGCCACACGCCCCATTTTATGAAAAATATTCTGCCTCAGGTTTCAGAAAGCCTCGGTGTAAACAGAACATGAAAAGGGATGAAGTATCTGGAAGTAGAGGCTGTTCTGCTCTTCCCAGCAGGATGGAGCTAGGCGAGATTTTGGGGTTTGAGTTTGGGGATGTTCCATCTGGTCCATCCAGGTGTCTTCTTTTGGGAAGGAGAGACATTCTAGTGCCCAAACAGAACTACCCGACAGGCGTTCTTATGGGTGGATATAGTCGGAAATTTGTCTCATCTTTCTTCTGCAGGGAAACAGAAGTCCATTCTCGTGAGGTCCACCTACAAGTCACCATGTATGAGGACTGCGTCAAGTCCACTGAGGACTATTATTTCGTCTGTGACAACGAGGGGGCATGGAGCATTGTTCTCGAGTCCCTGGCAATAATTGGCATAGTAGTTACAATCATACTCCTCTTGGCATTTCTTTTCCTCATGCGAAGGGTTCAAGACTGCAGCCAGTGGAATGTCCTCCCCACTCAGGTCCTCTTCCTCCTGGGTGTGCTGGGCCTCTTTAGCCTCACTTTTGCCTTCATCACTCATTTCAATCAGCAAACTGCCCCCGTACGCTACTTTCTCTTTGGGGTTCTCTTCGCTCTCTGTTTCTCGTGCCTCTTGGCTCATGCCTCCAACCTGGTGAAGCTGGTCCGGGGCAGGGTCTCCTTCTCTTGGACGACAATTCTGTGCATTGCTGTTGGTGTCAGCTTGTTGCAGGTGATCATTGCCATTGAGTACGTGACTCTCATGATGACCAGGGGTATGATGTTTGTGCATATGACACCCTGTCAGCTCAACGTGGACTTTGTTGTGCTCCTGGTCTATGTCCTCTTCCTGATGGCCCTCACATTCTTCGTCTCCAAAGCCACTTTCTGCGGCCCCTGTGAGAACTGGAAGCAACATGGAAGGCTCATCTTTGTCACTGTGCTCATCTCCATCATTATCTGGGTGGTGTGGATCTCCATGCTCCTGAGAGGCAACCCACAGCTCCAGCGGCAGCCCCAGTGGGATGACCCCGTCATCTGCATTGCCCTGGTCACCAACGCGTGGGTTTTCCTGCTGCTGTACATCATACCCGAGCTCTGCATTCTCTACAGATCGAGCAGGCAGAATTGCCCTTTGCCAGCCAATGCCTGCCCTGCCCCAGCCTACCAATGCAGCTTCAGAGTGGAGAACCAGGAACCCTCACGAGGTACTTTCCCAGGGGATTCAGGGAGCAGGGAGGTGTCCCGGGGGAGAAACAGGAGAGACATCGAGACATAGGAGGAACCAAGAGGGAACAATAAGAGAATGGCCACAATTCAGATGCGTGACTTACTACTTCCAAAATGGAGGTAAAGATACCTAGAATCAAGGTGAAGCTCTTATGAAGAATCAGTTCTTCCAAAATACAGAGATTTATGAGGGAGAGGCCAAGACAGAAATGAATCAAAGGCCCTAAGGAAAGAGGGTGTGGCTCTGACTGCTCACGCTGGGCAAAGAAAGGCACCCACTATAAAGTGAGTTAACTAGCCCCAAATTAGGCTTGGACCATGCAGTTGCATGGCATATGATGCTAAGTCCAGATGTTTGGGCCGCAAGTGCAAAAGTCAATCCTGGCAACAGTGATTGACATTTTTTTTTTAAATTTAAGTCTTGAAGCTAATTGGCCCAAACATCATAATAAACTGATTCATAGGACTCATCACTTCATTAACATCATAAAGCCCAACAACTTCTAAATCTCTGCCTTTCAAACCATTCCCTGCTTGAAAACCTTCAAAGTTTACAAAAAGCTACCAGAAGAGCCACTGAATCAGAATTCTAATAAAGGCTCCAATGTGTAATTGTTAATAAAAATAAAGCAACTTGCTTATGTGACATTTTCATTAAAAATTTCTGGTCATATTTTGTTTTTATCCTTATGTAAGGCCAAGCCCCCTGTCTATACTTGGTTAATGAATAAAATATATTAACCACGACAACAAAAATGCTTGGACCCTAGCAACCTAATGGCTAGAGGCTAATTTTGGTTATCTAGAAATATGTCAAAACTCATTCATTCCCTTCTGAAACATCTGGCCCATTATTTATTACCCAATACCATAGTTTTATATCCATTTTTGTGTCTTAATAGGCAACTGATTCCTCACAATTTATTTCTAATGTGCAAAATTATGTTATTTTATACATTGTACGGCACACATAATGTTTACCAGGTTCAAAAAAATTAATAGAAGCCTTCCCTTTAAGTGCATACACTTTTTTGAGCTGTCATCTATGGCTAATTACACATTCAAATTAAATCCAGTTCAGATAGATGCAGTCATTAATTCTTTTCAGTTCAGGTGACCGAGAGTCGGAAATTGATGCTATACATCCTTCCTATAACAGTTTTTCCTTGTTTGTTGATGGTGCATCATCAGATCACTAAGGTTTATGGCAGAATGGCAGAGTCAGTCCCTGAAACTACTTCTTATAGTTCTCACCAGAAGATAAGATAGAACTTCTTGCGTTGTTTTATTGTTGTTGTATATTTCCAGGAAACAAACATCAAGAGAAAGAGAGAGAGGAGTTCTTAGAGTTGTATCCTACCCAACCATACTGGGGCTTGTCATGATCAAGAGCCCATACTCCAAAATCTAAGTGTTTCCAGTGTTCGAAGGAGCATTTGGTGGAAGAGGAAGGGCTTGGTACTATCCTTGTTACTAGAGCATGGTTAGAAAATCCATTTCTGAGCAGGAAATGCCTGCCAGTGACAGTCACTGTCAAAGCAGTTTGGTGTTTTGTTTGTTTATTTTTATTGTAGACAAAGAGAGCGCATGAGTGGGGGAGAGGGGCAGAGGGAAAGAGGAAGAGAGAGAGAGAGAGAAAGAGAGAGAGAGAGAGAGAGAGAGAGAGAGAGTCTTAAGCAGGCTCCACACTCAGCACAGAGCCCAACAACACAGGGCTTGATCCCACGACTCTGGGATCATGACTTGAGTCAAAATCAAGAATCAGACACTCAACCAACTGAGCCACTCAGGTGCCCCCAGTTTGATGTTTTGTTAAAAAAGAATAATAATAATAATAAATCAGTAGTGTAGATTACTCCCCACATTGGTCAGAATAACCAGAAACTTAAACTTGGGCAACAGAATCAGAATTTGGGTCACCTGGGAAAAATACAAATATCAAAAATTAGAATAATAATTAAAACTTGGTACAAAATAGAAGATTCCACCAAGCTCAGAAAAACATAGCAATAGACACAAAACAGGCAAGAAAAACATAGCAATAGACACAAAACAGGCAAGAGCCCTTAATATGTATTGTAGGTCATAAGTTAGCAATAGGAAAGCAGCTTACCACTGCCTTTGTTTCCCTTTGCTCAAGAAACACAGTGCTATGTAAATAGACGTGTGGTCAGCAAGAACAATCAGGCTGTTGTACTCAGCATCAGTCAGTCAGTCGCCAACAAGAATACCCATTCCAGTTCTGAGATCCACCAATGAGAAGTGGGGAGGGCTTGGGGAGGCTACGTGAAAACCAAAAAGATAATTAAAGCGTTATAACATCAGGTCGATGTGGAAAGGTTAAGACAATGGAACAGAGAGTTGTTCTTAATGTGCCTTCCTCACAGACCGTGCAAGTTCTCTCTCTAAATCTGTATACCAAAACATGACATTTTGTGCGAGTCCATGAGGCATGCATTTGTCACGAGACTCTCCTGATTAATACCGCCTGTAGCTGTGACTCCAATCACGTAATTATTTGATTTACCACTGGGTTGTGGGACCAGAGCAATGCATCTGAAAGAAGAGTGAGACAAGAGGAGATTAGCAGGGAATTTCACAAGTATGAAGACCTCTGTCCACGAGGCTGTTGTCTTGTTGTTTTCTGTCTCCAACTAAAGACGGTCTGTAGAAATGAACTCAAACCAAAGCTCGAAGGGTTTAGATTAAATGTGAAAATAAGAGTTGGTAAACACTGAAATAGATCAGCAAAGGGGATTAAGGACTCTCTCCCTGGGAGCCTTTCATAAGAAGATTAGGCTTTCTCTCTCTGTGTGGCTTATGAACTTAATTCCAAGATCTAAAAACATCCGGGTGGAGAATAAAAATGCATTCAGGCATGTTAGCACAGGACACCAAACAAATGGTTATAAATAGTCTTTGCCCTCTATTATAAATGCATTCCTAGAAAGCTGTATATTGATTACATTTTTGAAAACCAACTGTCCTTTTAACTGAGAATTTTAAATGCAACATAATTTGTGAGGATCTTAAATGTAGAATATCAACCACCAAAAATTTTTTTATGAAGGAAAAGCTCCTGTTATAATTATTGCTTACTTCATCCACTTTAGTTTACTTAGGGTATTGTTATATCAAGTTTTCTATAAGCAAGGCTCATGTGTGTGTGTGTGTGTGTGTGTGTGTGTGTGTGTGTATATATATATATATTAATGTTTATTTACTTAAAGAGAAAGGGAGAGAGAGAGAGAGCGTGCACGCATGTGCACGAGTACAAGCAGGGGAGAGGCAGAGAGAAGGAGAGAGAAAATCCCAAGCAGGCTCCACACTGTCAGCACAGAGCCTGACTCAAGACTCCATCTCACAAGCGAAACTGAAACTATGACCTGAGCCAAACTCAAAAGTCAGATGCCTAACCAACTGAGCCACCCAGGTGCCCCAAGACTCGTGTATATTTTAAAGTATTACGTTATTGTGGGCCTTTTTTTCTGTTCGCTGCTTGAGGGTATACAGACAAAGCTAGTATGATTCTTTTTGAAGGTCTTAAGATAAAAACAATGAGTCTATGCAGTGTAAAAGTGGTTCAATGACTATACAACAATGTGAACCAAGAGAATGTTCCTGCAAACATAAGTCCATTCATTGGGTTGTTTGCCTTATGGCAAATACCCGCTTTTGCTAGACAGCCCTTTTTGACAATTCTCAACACCTTTTTTTCTTCAAGGCACCCCCTCTTCATAGGAGAAACCCAATTTCAGTGGTCCCAAGTGGTGTAATTTTGTTTGCTCTTTCCCAGGAACAACTCTCAGAACTGCTGTTTTATTGCCCTCAAGAGCTATAGGTTACAGAGAAAGTAGTGGTATAAAGTAGGGAAAAAGACAGTGAATCTGGGCAGAATTTGTCTGGCATGAGGACAGATAAGGCACAGGTCTGACATTCCTAAAGATCTAGGGAGTGTGAGATAATTGGGCAGCAGGAAGAATGCAGAATCTGAGTCTCCTAGCTTTGAGGATCAGCTCAGCTTCCTGACAACTTTGAGACCAAACCAAGTTCCTCGATGTCTAGAAGCTCGGGCTCCTTGTCTCAATGATGGTTGTAATGTCCTGCCTCCTCCCTGTATAAATGTAAGGTCTTCCTTACTCAACTCAGATTTCACTGCATGAGGTGGCTGCGGGATTAATAGAAAGAGGAAAACACCTTGGTGTTTTCCTTCGGTAAATCCATGAATGACAACTAGTGCTGGAGAATTCTGGAGAAGGAGGCTTCTCTAATTTTTAGTCTAGTCTGATGAGAATGTTGGATGAATGCTGGTCACCAAGGAGCTGAGTGTGAAAGGAGTCTCATTATGCCTCAAGGGACAAAGTCAAACCAAGAAGTCAGTTCATTCTGCCATAGAGGAAAGAAGAGCATTTCATATTTCACAGGGTCCAACCCTTCCCAGTGGGAAGACAACGTCAGAGCACCAGTTATGACCACACCACCGGCACCACCATGGGTAATAATATGCAAAGGACAGCAATATGGTGTCTTCTATAATCATGTCCTATTCCAAGGGTCTTACACATATTGAATGACTTAATATGAAGGAGATTTGCTATTATGATCATCATTATTCTCCTTTTATTCCCATCGGGAAACAAAGGCAACTTTAAAAGGTTAAGAAACTTGGCCCTAGGTCACACAGCCAGCAAGTGAGAGAGCCCCTAAGTGTGAACACTGGACACACAGCTATGTCTGTGGCCATCAAACAACAGATATGCATCATGCAAGGGCCTGATAAACACAGCTCAAAAGCCTTGTTGAGGAAACTGAAACTAAACAAATAACCATACATGGGATTGTTCTATGGAAGCATGAAATTGTCTTCAGGGATCTTTTTTATTGTGTCTAGATTTTTAAGCTGAACCAAAGCTCGTAGAATGTTGAGCCAGAAGGGACTTCAGAGATGATCTAGTTAAGGCCTTTTATCTTACTGTTGAAGACCATGAGGTACTGTGTACTCAGTCAATACTCAGGGAGCAAAGACCTTGATCCACCACCAGGCGAGTGCTCTTTCTCTAGAAAGAGATGACCAATCTGCACCCTCTTCAATTATTAAACACAGAACATTTCTCTCCTGAACACACATATGCTATCCAGAGCCAACCTTCCTCTTAAGCTTTAAAGCACTCTTTTTTAAAATCATAGATTAAAAAAAAAAAAAAAAGCCTCAACTGAGAATTCCTTTCTCAACGGTCAAGAGCCTCTTTGCAAGCCCTTGAGTCTCTTCATAGCCCTCATGTGCAGTTTCCACGTGAATCTCTGACACTAACCCAGCCCTTCCCTCCTTTGGCTTTCAGCCCGAGACAGTGATGGAGCTGAGGAGGACATAGCATTAACTTCATATGGTACCCCCATTCAGCCGCAGGTAAATGTGCTCGTCTAAAATCACCGAGGAGGGACATAGCAAGCCCACCTTCCTCAGGAGAGCTGTCAGGCTTCATTTCCGATGTCTTTCCTGACCTGAGAGAGGAGAGGCAGGGCAGGCTCCTCCCTACAAGCATGTGGCGCTTGAGTCATCCGGATAAAATCCGTACCAGGACAGTGTAATAAAGGGAAATCATGCCTTCGTCTCTGCCCGAACCCCCTCCAAACCCCCAGTGCCCCACCACTAACAACGTACTCCGATATAGGTGAATGTCGCTGGAAAGAAAAGGCAGCTTGAAGGGTTCGTGTGAGGGTGAAGAGGGGTAAGGCCACGGACTTTTGCCTTGGGGACAACAGGGGATTGCAAATATGAATAAGGTCAGATCTGCTTTTAGTATCTATCAGTTGTTCCCCCGAGCCCCGCTGGCTGTCTCTCTGAGTCACTGTCTGGCTCCTGCAGCCCAGGCTGTCCCCAAGAACTGGGTTAGGCCTGTCAACATCATCACCGGATGGGTGCAACCCAATTTTAATCCTTTCAGACAAAAGCAGAGGGAACACTACTGAGTAGAATTGGAGGCAACTTGCATTTGTGTCATTGATGGCTTGAGGGCACACAAACGCAGGCAGCCAAAAATACCATACTGGACACAGTTCTTGTATTCCGATCCCCACAACTAAAATCTGAGGATGAAAGTCATGCTCAGATTGTTTGTTCGATGAACCATACAAGGCAATTGTAACTAGCTAATCCTAATCCGTCAGGGCTGTTATCTGAGACTTTGGCTTTTCCTGGAATGGCACACAGACCATATAGCTATATTGTTTGATGTCATTAGCCCTCTAGAGGGCATTTACATGATTAGAAGATCTTTATTACCCTCTCCAAGAATTTCAATGTCCAGTGGTCAACTATTCAAGAATCTTGCAAAAAGATTCTTGTTACAGGCTAAAAGGGAAGATGGTAAAACAAAGTTCTGATGTGGGTACCCTCAATATTTTTTTCTTTATTAACAAAGGACTGAATGAAGCTGAGATGGTATTTCGAACATAGCTCTGGAGAGTGACATCCCTTGTGTTGGCTCAAAAAGTTGACGATGACATTTCTTCTTTTCCAGACTGTTGATCCCGTACAAGAGTGTCTCATCCCACTGCCTAAATCAAGCCCCCAGCAAGATGCAGAAATATAAAGTCCATAGGAAACATGCATAGTGAAAACCCAGAAGATCATCCCAATGGAGCCTTGATGGGTTGCTGGGGAGCCCAGAGTCACGCTACCAACAAAGTGTGGCCTCATGCTTCCTTCCCTGTTTCCTAGCCCATTCCATCCATCATGGACACATCATCAGAAGACCACCCTCAAGCAATTATAATCTTGCTGGCCACCCTATCTTGATTACGTGTCTCTTTCTTCCTTTGTGCAATTGAAAGATTCCCTTCCTTAGCAATGCAAGAACAAATTGGCACCTCTTACTAAATGGGGCCAGAAGACCTTAGTCTGAAAAAATTAGGACCATATAAATGTGGCAAAAAGGTCCAGGGACGCCTGGGTGGCTCGGTTGGTTAAGCGTCTGGCTCTTGATTTCAGCTCAGACCAGGATCTCGCGGTTCATGAGATGGAGCCCCAGAATCAGGCTCTGCACTGACAGCCAGGGACCTACTTAGGATTCTCCCTCTCCCTCTTTCTCTGTTCCTCCCCAACTTTCTCTCTGCGGGAGAGAGAGGTCAGTAGCAACTTACTACTAGATTTCTCCTCTAATCATTTTTTATAAAGGTCCCCTAAATATGATTAACCCAGAATTTGCAACAAAAAGTATAGCAAAATCCTCAGGATCCCCACAACTGGGCATATTAAATAACACAGACATTTCATGGGCTTGCGAGCTGGCAGACTTTATCCCATGGTTTTGGAATCCCATGACAGCGAGTATGGCGGCAGATGTGGCTGAGGTCAGTGACCCGCTTTGATGAACCACTAAGAGCAAAGGAAGAGCCACCCTAGTTGATGCTCATAAAGGATTTTAGGTGGTGCATATAAAAAACAGAGTCTGCCTGCCTTGATGTTTCTAGTGAACCGATGCCTCTGCATTAATTACTTTGACTTCATTCCCCTTGCAGCTCCACATCCTTCCCAATGGATACTTCTATTCTTTTTTTTTTTTTCTAGGAGAGAGAGAGAGAGAGACAGCGTGAGCAGGGGAGGGGCAGAGAGAGAGGGAGTCACAGACTCTGAAACAGCCTCCAGGCTCTGAGCTGGCAGTCAGCACAGAGCCCGACGCGGGGCTCAAACCCACGAACCACGAGATCATGACCTAAGTGAAAGTCGGACGCTTAACAGACTAAGCTACCCAGGCGCCCCTGGATACTTCTATTCTTAATACCCATTTGTTGTACGTAACAGGTAACAAGACCAGAGTCAGAGGTGTGCCACCAGAAAACAGAACCTTAGAGAAATAGAAAGACTTGCCAACAGTCACACAGTAGTTGGTGGTGGGCCAGGTCTTCCGACTCACAGGCCATTCCTCTTCCCATTCTATATGGCTTCTCCATGCCAGTGTTTGTGTATGAACAAGTAAGGCATGGACCCCCTGAGAACCCAGTGTGATATCCCAGACCAGTGAGTGGTTGAGGGCCTCCTGTGTGAGAGCAATCTGAAAAACAGCTAGGACCCCATACATGAAAAAGAGCCTTTTTAATGAGCAATGTACAGCGTGAATTACTCAGTATCACCAAGTGTTTCCTGAGCACCTGTTCTTGAAATGAGCCCTAAGCAGATAAGGCTCTGCTTTGGTGGAGCTTCTGGTTCTAGTAAGGGAGGTGACACAACACAGAGAATTTCAGGATCACAGCTCCCTCCTTTTACAGACAAGGAAAGGGACTTGGCCAGAATTATATGGCTTGCCAGTGGCAGAACTGACTAGAATCCAGATTCCCCGGCTCCTGTTCAAGTGCTCGCTCATTCTCTATGCAATGTTCCAACATTTCATGTATTTTTTCTGCCACAGGCATATAGCTGGTCCTTCTTGAAATCTGTGCCCTGAGCAATGTTCTCAGAACAAACCAGGATGTAGGTGAACGACCAGAGAGTGTGACCTTCTGCCTTTATTGGTAATAAAAAATTGAGGGAAAATGTTTAAACATGAAGACTCTGACCTATTGATTAGGTGGCGTGCTACTTAACAAATCACATAAAGAACCCAACTCAGAGGGGAAAACAAGCCACAACCTTACATCTGCTCTGGAAGAAAACCATCATCACCTACGCTATCCTCATTATCCCCAAAGTGATGACAGTGACGTCTTCGACATAATTCTGTCTTGTTTTGTTGTTTAGTTTGGTTTGGTTTGGCAGATGTTTCTGTTGAGTTAGAAACCCATTTTAATAATAAGCCCATTAAAACCATATATGGTGGATAATATTGTTTCCCAAAATGTTTTTCTTAAAATTATTAGAAGTAAAATTGAACCTCTTTGTACCGAATTTTGGACTATCTGTTAGTTAGATTTGGGGGGTTGGGGCTTGGGGGGGCAAGTGTCTCATTCAGGCTGTTTCAGGAATGATGATGTATTGTAAGGTTACATATGGAAGCAGAGAGACAAAACTCTCCAAAAACAGATATAGCCACTTGGCCAGCTTTGTGGAGATGGGATATTGTGAGGCATTGGTGGGAGCTTGATGTCCCCACCCCGGCCCTGAAAGTCCTCCTCAGCCATTTTGACAATTTCCCCACTGTCTCCTTTTGAGGTGTTTTTATGTATCCACCCACTATGGGCTGACTGGTTCTCTCCCCACGTATCATATTCAGATTCCTGAAAGGGAGTCGGAACCGTCCAGCTAATCATCATTGCTTCCGACTGGGAGCTCTTTAGAAATGGCCCTCCTCTTAATTTACAATCAGCTTCTGGACTGACAGCCCTTGGGTCTGGTACCCATCCTCGGTCCATCAGCTGTGCCTGCCTTTGTCATGTGGTTCAGACTTGGCCACATGTGTCTGCCCCCTCAGCGAGAAGCTGTGGGCAGGAAATTCTCCTCCAGGCAGCAAGGCATAGCATACACCATGACTGGCCAACACAGGAGAGATTCATCCAGAAAAATATGATTTTTTGAAGTTAAAGAATATTTTAATGAAAGTACAATTTCATTTCTTTGAAGTTAATGAAGCAATTCACACAAAGCTAAAAACCCACGGCCTTCCAAGTCAAGATCCATGAGGAACCTCTTAAAACTATTTATGATTAGCATATTGTACTCAATTGCTCAACTCAACAAGTATTATATGAAGATTTAAACTTAATTTAGTTATATGTACCAGGTTGTATAATTCGAAAGCTGCTTATTCTCTTAAGCATTTTAGATAATCCTCCTCTGACTTTATTTACCCAGAAGAAAGGTATCGGCGAAAAACTTTGTTATAAAATACCTCCCTGGTGTAATGAGGCTGGTTAGCTGAGTGAGACTATGATGCTAATAAAACACCTGTCTAGGAGAGTTAATACATCCTTTATCTTGATTTTTTTCTGACCTAGAGACCATCAAAGATTTGTTCCCCTCCCCATTAAATTTCATGCTCTCCCTATAAGCTTAAAAGGCCTTCTAGTTAGCATGCCTTATTTCAAACTGTGGTCTGATGAGGCTATAGTTCTCTCACTCTCTCTACATTATTCCTTCTTCTTTTCTTACTTTCTTTTTTATTATTATTTTTATTTATTTTTTAGAGAGAGAGAGCACAAGTGGGGAAAAGGGGTAGAGGGAGAGAGAGAGAGAATCTTAAGCACAGAGCCTAATGCAGGGCTCAATCTCATGACCCTGGGATCATGACCTGAGCCGAAACCAAGAGTCTGATGCTCAACAGACTGAGCCACCCAGGCGTCCCTTCTTCTCTCTTCTTTTAGACAGATGATCCCCTTTTCTAGGATTCTACCTACTTCATATGGGCCACATTCATGCCTTGTTATCCTCTTTTTCTCTTTCCACAATCAGTTCCAAATCTACCTTTTCCCAGAAGCTTTCTCTGATGACATAAAGACCCAGGGTTGTCACATACCAAGCCCATAAGTTAGGGCAGAATGAGGTTCTCTTTTTGCCTCCAGCTCAGATGGTAAAGATGCTACTCCTTGGGTCAAGCCTCCTCATCTCTTTTATAAGCACACGATCAACAAGCAATAAACTAGAAAATCTATTTGTGCTTCCTTGGTACAAAAGCCTCTGTATTTTTCATAAGAAAATGGTGCTTCTCAATTAACATTCAACAGGGGCAGTCGTGAAGACCTTGACTTCTAAGAAGACACACTTGACATCTCAGATGTCTCCTTGGAGTCGTTTAAAATGTCCTGAGAGTTCAAGACAGTTTTAAAGCTGCTGGTCTTCAGTGAGAGATCATACTTGCTGCTCTTTACAGACAGAAGAGTTAAAATTCAGTTTGCATTTTAACATGTATCAGAACTTATTTATTCAAAGGGCTTCAAGGCAGAGGATTCAGGAAACATGAGTATCCTCCACTGCTGACAACATTATTAGAATGCTTTTCCTGTAACAGCTTTCAAGAAAGTCTCAAGAAAATCGGCGTGATTGGATGGCTGTGATAGTCCAGCTGTCAGATCGGAGAGGTGAGTTGAGTGATGAATTTCCAATACTGATCTCATCCATCACTCAGAGAACTACCAACTACATTTTGGAAATGCCGTGGGATATCTTTCTGGATTTTTCTAAAGATAGCGGAACTATTAGAACTCGAACCACGTTTAATAAGTAGATGAATCAAGTCTGGGTTTGGAAAAGTTGCACCAGATCTCCAGCAGGAGGAATCCTCCAGGCAGACTATTTTCTAATGTGAAAAGTAAGAGGATTTTATTGACTTTTATATGTCCTTGGAGAAAACCATTCTCAGGTACAAGTTTGACATTTGATATGAGATATATTCACACTTTGTTTTATACAAGATCTTTTATTTGAGATCAGACATAATTTTTCATTTCAATAGGACTTTCACATGATTATAGTCACAAGCTTTTGAGATAACTGTGTGTCATCATAGGGCTCAAGATAAACTAAACTGGTAGGGATTTCAGTAGTATGTGTTATTGCCCAATTACTGTAGAATAATGGAGTATACGTTGTAAAGCAGATACAGAGGAAGCTATTCATAAAAAAGGTGGAAAACACAGGGAAAGGAAATAAACAAATTATAGTATTGCATGTATATTTTTCTTGATGAAACTGACATTTTAAACTCATAATATGTTCTTTTATGTGATATAAATGTACCCAGGGAGTGTGCTTTTAAAATTCCTTGGGGTGCCTGGGTGGCTCAGTCAGTTAAGTGCCCGACTTAGGCTCAGGTCATGATCTCACAGTTCGGTTAGTTCGAGCCCCGCGTCAGGCTCTGTGCTGACAGCTCAGAGCCTGGAGCCTGCTTCAGATTCTGTGTCTCCCTCTCTCTCTGCCCCTCCCCTGCTCACGCTGTCTCTCTCTCTCAGAAATTAAAAAAAACTTTTTAAATAAAATAAAATTCTTTTTAGGGGCCCCTGGGTGGCTCAGTCAGTTAAGCATCTGACTCCTGATTTTGGCTCAGGTCATGATCTCACGATTCTTGAGATTGAGCCCTGCATCAGGTTCTGCACTGACAGCGTGGAGTCTGCTTGAGAATCTCTCTCTGCTTCTCTCTCTCTCTCTACCCCTCCCCCACACAAGCACTCCTGTGCATGCTCTCACGCTCTCTCTCGCTCTCAAAATAAGTTAACCTTTAAAAAAAAAAACCCATAAAACAAAAAAAATTTAATAAAATTCCTCTTAAATGTGAAATTTACTGCTTAATTTTTCTGTGTTTAAGACTCTATAAATTTGCTCATCTTCCTAAAATAGAGCCCACCTGAATATACTAACAGGGCTGGACTTTTAAAAATATATTCTACAAAGGGAACATTTCACTGTAGCTCCCCCATGGACTTTATTTGTATGTAAAAGAACTTTGTGTAGACTTCTGGAATTCATTTTTAAGTTCCTTAATGTCAATTTCAATGGCATTATTCCCAGGGCACTTTTTGTCTGGAAAAACTGAGCTTTTGGGGTTTTTTTTATTGGAATTACAGCTGATTCACAGTTTTAAAAATGTTTGCTAGATCTGTTATTATTAGGGGATTATGTTAAAAGGAAATGAAAATCCACGGAAAAGAAACAAGGAAATGCCTATAGCAGGATGAGATCTTAGGATATGCAGATCTTTGGGATGACTACACTTTGGGGTCCTTTAGGCTAATAATAATTTGTTTTTAAATAGCACTTCACATTTTAGCACTTTACAATTTACAAATGGTTGTCACATTCACTATCTCATTTGATTAATCGGATGAATGATGCAATGGATTTCTATTTCTACATACATGTATATGTTTATATGTTTACTTTGTATATATTCACGTAATAGTTATATATATTTAACTTTATATATTTATATAATATGTATCATATATAATATATGTATACATATTACATATATGTGTATATATTACATATTATATATAAATGTAATATACATTATATATATATATATATATAAATCTTTCTAAGATACTAAGAATCTCTTCTAAAATTGCATTTGGGCCACTACCACTCTGCTGTTTTTTACAGTCTAACCTGAACTACTTTCAGTCTAATCTGAAAATGAAACACACATACCCTATGAGAACCCTTACTTACGGGCAAAGATGTCACTGAAAGATTTCCAGAAAAGACCGTGCTTTTGGTGTATAGCCACAGTTGTCATCGCCACATTCTGATGTCGATAACTCATTTTTCTAAATGCCGAAACAAATGATAGGAGTGTTTAGGAAATAAGGAAAATCAGTTCATTTTATGGAAAGTCTCAACTCTAGTAGTCATACAGGCTGTTTGCCAAAAATTTCAAACTCTCCTGCCTTCCAGGCATATGACAGGATCACCCTTTGGAGGTTGGGTGGACCATGGCACTAATTCGGGCCAGTAAGTTAGAGCAGAGATGATGCCACTTGCAAAGTCAAAGCCAGGCAGAGGCAATTAATTGTTGGCGCGGGACCGTGAGGAGTTTGATTCTTTTTCTTCCATGGTGGCAAGCACTGTCTCAAACAGTGGCAGCTCTATGCATCTGAATTCCACGATGAAGACGTAGCATAAGCAAGAAATAAAACTTTGGTATTAAGTCACCCAGAGTCAGACTTGTTACCTTAGCTAGCCCAGCACATTCCGACTAACTTAGTCATGAACCAGTGGTTTGGTGTCCTGAAGGAAAAGGAGGTACTTGTCTGAGTATTTGCCTTTACCACTGATTGTTCTAGTACTCTTCAAAGACATCCTTAGATTAAAGAAGAACCACCCTGTTCCTGACTGATACATGCCAGACTGATCTGCCAGCCATGTGGCTCCACAGTTATTCAGATAATTACAATTCGCTGAGAAAGCTGCCATCATAAAAGTCATGCAGAGGGTGAGGCGGTAACTTAGAACACAGAGTCACTCTGTCTGAGAGACTGAGGGCAAGGAAGACTTCACAGCCCAAAGCTTGAGCTCTGTCTCAAATGGTAGGCAGGAACTCATGGGGCAGATGATATAGGGAATGCTACTCAGAGCGGCCACCAACAAGGAGACTTTGTGCAAACCAGAAAAATGTGCCCCTAAAAGTGGATGAATTAGAAAAGGTGCCCCCCACCCACCCAACCCCCAACCGCAGGGACGCAAGGCTTGGTAAGTGGAGCGAGGCTAAATTCCGACCCCACTCACCTTCTCAGCCTCTGTGCAGTACAACAGTCAACAACAACAGCAAACTACTCGGCTGCCATGGCCCAGGTTTGCAGGGCAGAAAAAAACGCCCGTGGAAAGGTGTAGCCGCAGGGAAAACCAAGGCACGTCCAGGGAACCGCAAGGCATTGGTAATCGCTGGAGCGCAAGTGCACCACAGGAGATGCGGCTGGAGAGCTGGGCTTGGTCGGCTCACACAGAGCGTGTCTCGCAAAGGCAGGGATGTAGCCCTGGGAACGAGGAGTTGCGAAGGGAGAAGCCCATGTTGTGTTGAGCCGTGTTTGCATCTCAGGCAAGAGGCACAACGTGCGCTCCTGTTTACACTTACCAGAATATCTCCCAAGCTTTGAACCAGATGGAAACTCTCCAATGAAAAAGAAAACCTAAGTCGATTGCCTAATCTGTTTCCACGCCTTTGGCAACCCTCACAAACCCACAGGAGGGACATGACAGCCACATAAGCCTGGGAACCGCCGACCGATCAGAAACATTTGCTCCCATTGTGAAATAATGCAGGCTTGTAAAACGAACAAACCCCAACAGCCTGTTTTTATAAAATGTTGGTGTGTTGTTTATCATGGTCCTTTTTGCATTCATTTTGATCTTTAAACATATTATGTATCTTGATTACTCCGGGTCTTGGTGCTTCCTTGAATTTTGTGCCCAAGGTTAAGTGCTTTACCCTCCTAGCCCTGGCCCCCACCCAGCTAACCAGATTTGCCTCCTGTAGAAGGAAGGGTGTAACTGGGGCAGAGAGAGGCCTGGCTGCACATTAGAATCACCTGGGAAGTTTTAAAAGCTCTCCATGGCTTGGGGCGCCTGGGTGGCTCAGCCATCTGAGCGTCCCACTCTTGATTTTAGCTCAGGTCATGATCTCACAGTTCATGAGTTCGAGCCCCACATCAGGCTCTGTGTTGGCAGCATGGAGCCTGCCTGGGATTCTTCTCTCCCCCCCACCCCCCCACCCCTTTCCCACTTTGCTCTCTATCTCTCAGGCTACATAAGTAAACATTAAAAACAAAAAACTTTCCATGGCTTGACCTCTCCGCAGATCAATTAAATCAGAATTTCTGGGAGCGGAGCCCAGGCATGGGTACGTTTCAAAATCTTTCCACATGATTGTGTTTTGCAGCCAGGATTGCAAACCACGGCCTTAAACAGATACGTGGGATTGAATGTAAGGAATGGGGAACAGGGAGAAGTCAGGATCCTGGCCTGGGTACCTAGGTGAACAAGGATTCTATTTTGTAGCAGAGGTAACCCAGGAGAAGGCGGGTTCCAGAGAAGAACACATCGGGGGTGGAGAGAAGAGCAAATGAGTACAAACAAACCACCTGGGTTTGAAATGGAAATACGCAGCAGCACAGGAGGCCGTGGGGTTCCAGCAGAGACAGACACTCAGAAAGGAGCTTGGAGGCAAAGGTGGCCATTGGGGGGAGGTGTGGTTACACCAGGAGTATAAGGAGGGGACCCCCAGTGGGGTCCCAGTGCTGGAAAAGGCCATTCCATCCCTAAAGGGATTGTCTCCTGATATCCATTCCCACTGCTGGGGCATCTCTACCACGACCCCTCCAGAGGGAGGGAGCCTAAGTACTGTTCACAGAACCACATTACATGCTGAATGAACACTGAGCATCTTCCTCTGGCTTGGAGTTCAAAGGTTGGGGAGGCAGGGACTAGGACTTGCCTGGAAAACTGGTGGGTCTGCCAAAGAAGAACAAATGTGGCTCACTACCCAACGCCTTTCCTCAAACCTGCCGAATCAGACGAGTCCGCTGGAAGAGTTGTTCCAAATATAAATGCTCCTAGGTGGACCCAGAGCTACTATATCAGAACCTCGAGGAGAGGGCCCTGGGACACTGCATTTTTAACAAGTTCCCATGGGACTCGGAAGACAGTGTGAGGGCCACCTGACTGGCTCAGTCGGTTAAACAGCAGACTCGATTTCAGCTCAGGTCATGATCTCACCATCCATGAGTTCGAGCCCCACGTCAGGCTCCGCACTGACAGCACAGAGCCTGCTTGGGATTGTCTGCCTCCCTCTCTCTCTGCTCCTCCCCAGCTCTCTCTCAAAAATAAATAAATAAACTTAAAAAAAAAAAAGATATTGTGAGTTTGGGAAGCCCTGCTCTGTTGATGCTTCTGGTTTGTAGCTGAGACCGTCCGGGCTTTCCCAGCCTGGCCCAGGAAGGAAGAAATGGCACAATCAATGGAAAGGCGTTATGAGTCAGTCCTGTCACTGGAAACATTCAACTTCCAATCTGCACCTTCCCTCCTGCCCAGTGTCACGTTCAGCCCAGGACACACTCCCCCAGTTCTCCTAAGAGAAAACACTGCTTGCCAGAAGCAGCTTACTGCCTTGAAATTTAGGAAGATAAATCCTTTCTGAGCCCATTTGCTGGCATACTCGGCTGTTTCCAGTTTGGTTTATACAGGCTGAAAGGCCCTTGTGTATCCATTTGGTTCGAGTCAGTTTAGAAAAGCAATGCGCTTGGAAAAAAAAAAAAGAAGATTGCAATTGATCTTTGGGGGGAACAATCTAAAATGCTTTTCTGATTTTTGCTTTGGGGGATGCTTTTCTCTCTTATATGTGAGGTTTGCTCTTGTGTGGTTCTCCTAGGAAATAGCACTTTCCCAAGCTTGCCAAGGAAAAGCCTCAGGGAAATAAGACTTGGATGCGATGAAATGCACTCAGTCCAAAATCTAAAAAGAATTTCCTTTCTTTCCTCCCAGCCTCTAGCTTGTAAGTAGCTTTTATCACATTGGATTTAAGTGTTCTTGAATGAAAAATAAAAAACAAAAATAAAAACCTCATGGTTGATCAGTGGAAATCAATCAAAATTATTTCAGGAGAAATGGCATTGTAGACACCAGAACAGACCAGAGGGAATTGGACACTGGCGTTCTCTAAATGAGATGCTCTAAACCCAATCAGCCTGTGACAAACTAAAAAGACACCTCTCACCCCAAAATTGTATTCGTTCATGCAACTAATGCTCCTATGTGTGCAGACACTGTGCCGGGCCCTGGGAAATACGGAAGGAAACAAAATGAGTTCCTGTCTTCCTGAAGCGCGCAGAAGAGTAGGAGAAAAACAGGTAAACCGGCAAATAAGTATAATTGCAAATTTCGAGTACTTGGCGCAAACAGGCTGGTCCTCTGAAGACCGGATACTGTGGGAGACCAGCATGACCTCGACTGGTAGGAGGCCTCAGCAGACCGAGGTGGAAACACTGTGAAGAAGAGTTTGGGGAGATTTGGGAAGAGTGGGGGCAAGTCCCAGGTGGGAGGCAGGTAGAGGCGGGACCCTTCAAGAGAAGTATTTACAGAAAAACTCATCTCCGAAGGGAATTATTGGCGCCATTGAGAACTCTAACTTGCAGGGTCAGACCCAAGAAGGACTAGCAAACCAGACAGGAGGGAGGCGAGGAATCCCAGGAAGATGGTGAAATGTTGGTTCTCTAGACACGGGGGACGGTGGGGGAGGGGGGTGCCGGGCAGGGTTTGAGGTGACCAGAGCCCCAGACTGGCTATGTCTCGGCAATGAGCAGCAGCCCCCTTGACCCCCGTGTGCCTTAAAATATCCCTGTCACTTTCTAAGTGTCCCCATAGGTGAATATGAATGAGAGGTCCTGCCTAAGGGTTTAGGCCAAACCTAATGCCCTCGTGAAAACCTACCTGGGATTAACCTCAACCAGGTGTATAAGTTATGTCCTCAAATTTCTTTACGATATGGAGGAAGGTTTTTCAGACTAGACTGCATTTCTGTCAGAAAAGATATTGAGAAAAGCAGGGATCTGGGAAGCTATAGGAAGCAAGGTAAAGCTATTTGACTGTGACACCACCCTAAGGGTGTATGAGAAAGGTCTTGGAAAGCCAGGACACAGGGTGAGTCGTGAGTCCTAGGTCTCAACAACTGGCGGCATCATCCCGTCTCCAGTTCACAATCAACCTCTGTTTTGTTACTGATTCGAATGGAAAGATGTTTTTACTGCCATGATAATATGTTCGCGTACACAGAGTGAATAGGATTAAGTATAAGGGTCTCACCTCACTGTTGGAAATGACTCTGTGCCTTACAGTCACATGTGATCTCTGGCTACACGCATAGATGTGCTGTGTGGCTGAGTGTGCACATATGCATACACCCCACCAGACACCCACGCCCATACTAGGGATCTCAGAGACTCCCACGGACTGCTGGAAAAGACACTTGGAGAACCTAAAAACTTCTCCTTTTATCCTTCGTGCAGAATTGATTCAAAAAACTATCTTTCTTGGGGCACCTGGGTGGCTCAGTCGGTTGAGCATCCGATTCTTGATTTCGGTTCAGATCATGATCCCAGGGTCATGGGACCAAATCCCGAGTTGGGCTCTGCTGAGCATAAAGCCTGCTTGAGACTCTCTCTCTCCCTGTCCCTATCTGCCCCTCTTCCCCACTTGAGCTCTCTCTCTCTAAAATAAAAATTTTTTTCAATTATTCTAACCAAAAAAAAAAAAAAAAGAATTATCTTTCTTCCTATCCTCTTAAAATAAAATGTAACACACACATGCGTGTGCCTGCAGGCACACACACACATACACCCACACATACACACACACACGCACCAGTTACCTGGGTGGGCACAGTTTTCAGGTTCCAGTTCGGTATGTCACAGCCACCAGGTGTGCCAGGAAAAGGAAGGGACAGAGAGCCCAGCCAAGGCCTTTGAAGGGGGCTGTGGGAGGGTCAATGTCATGAAACGATCCACCTTGTGCACAGGCCAGGGGCCGCGCCTTTTGGAGGCTGTTTCTCCTCACATCATCCATTCCCCCTCATTCCTGAAGCGAGGCCTTCTGGGAGCTTAGAGACAAAAATGACTTCCCTTACTAAGCGGTTCCGTGATGCGGGTGCCCAGTTGCACGGACCACTCAGGACACTTGGGGAATTGTACCTTCGTGTTTTCCTGAATTTCTGATTGTTAAGGCCTTAACTTTCATTTCCCCTCATGATACCTTTTTCTTCGTTATCTTGGCAGGTGCCTGATTTTCTAACCCTTCCTCCTACCGAGGGGCTTTCTCTCTCCACGCCCTCCCTCACTCCCACTCTGTCCCCCCAATTCGGCTTTGTCTGCTTCCCTCTCCCGCAGCTACCTAAGTACACTCAGATGCTCCCTCTGACCCGCTCCCTCGTTCACAGAGTGTTCACAGAGTTCACGGGCGTATGACTCAGGTGACTAAGCTCAGGCTATACAAGCACAACCCACAAACCTTTTTGATTTTGCTGAGCAATACAAACCATGAGTGTCTTTCTTATGCAATTAATCGCCCTCAAAGAACAGCATGGACCTGTTTTTTTGTACTTACAAAATGATAGCTTTTGTGTAAAGAACTCCATCGGGCTATGTTTCGGGCAGGGGGAGCACGCTAGTTTATACTAAATTCAAGTATCTTTGCAAAGGAGTCCACATGATCATCATATCACAATGCAGTGTGATTACATACAGCATGCCAAGTATTCGCATGGTAACTTCCATTCCAAAGCAAGGCTCCGAGGAATTGTTCTGTAAAATAAAACTACCAGCCAGGGGATGGATTATGACAGCTAAAAACAACACACTTACTAACAGATGAGGGTGTGTCCAAACAAGGAAGAGCATTTCCTTTTCCCCTGAGGGCTAAGGGAGTGTTTGGGGTGGCAGGTGTGGGAGAAGAAAACCACGCAGTAAAACTGATACCCCTTCCAGCGTCTTTAGCATCCAACGCCAAGAACAACACAGCAAGTAAAACTCCAAAACCCCAAGAGTTCTGAGACTCCTTGAGCCTCTTGGTCTAGCCTACTCTGAACACGAGATGCCTCTGATCATCCTCAACAGAGCGTCCTTGATCTCGAATACATCCAGCAGGAGATAACCCACCACTTTGCAGGAAGCTCTTCTGGGAGCTGCATCCCTGAAATTTCTAACCATCGGGCCACCTGTTATGCTGTTATTATCGAAGACAGCAGAGAGGCAGTGCAGGGTTTTGTGTAAGGGATCCCGAGGCAGCCCACCGGGCTTTGACACCCCACCCCTACCACTTGGTCGCTAGGTTACCTTAGGGCTTCCATTTCTGCAGCTACTAAGCAAAAGGGAGATAAATAGTCATAATAACTCATACAGTTTTTATAAGTATTCAATGATATTATTCAAATAGATCCCTTAAAATGGAGCCTGGCACAGAGCAAGCACCCAATAAATGTGACCTGCGTTGAGGAGACTGTACCCTCTCCAGGGGAAGTTATCTCCATTTCCATCAACCGTGCCGTGTATCATGCAATTCTAGAAACAGCTCCCCTATTAGAAGCTGCCCAATTACAGCGAGATGCACAGACATGGATTTAATATTCTGAGGTGGGATAACATGCGCCCAGTTCACCGGGAACAGCAGCTGCCCCAACCCAGAGAATTTTATCAGTGCTGTCTGCGATCGCATTGGCTTTTTACCTGCTGAACCACATCGCCGGTCGGCATCAGTCTTAGAGACTTAAACCCACCAGGTCTTCTTCCTAAAACCTACTGTCAAACCAAGCCTTTCCAAACAATATTTATGTAATTTATAGGGTGCAAGGCGGGGGGGATGGGGAGGGCGAGATGAATACATTCACATGCATTAAACTAAATTCTTGGTTTGGGATCTTTATTGCAGTCTTCGGCACTACATTTGTATTCTCGTTTTATTATGCAGTCTTTCCTAGTGTTGCATCGTGTGCAAAATGTGATAAATCCATTCTTTGTTCTTAACTAAGTGGTTGATAAGAGTGTTACCCAAACAGATCGAAAGACAGAGCCCTATGGGAAACTGCTAGAGACCTCCATCTCTAACTGATCTCTTCTTGAGTGTTTGACTTAACGATTGCACTTAACTCTATTACCATTACACCTGTCTTTTTCCATCTTGTTCATAAAGATGCTGTGCCAAAATCAATATATGCTTTTTCTGCTTCAATCTCTTGTGGATAAAAAATACTTGATCTGGAATTATTCCTTCTTAGAGAGAGAGAAAGCAGTCTTACATAATCACAGGATTCGGTGCTAGCCCCTCCCACCATACCCCAGAGCTCAGGGGCGGAGCTACATGGGCTTGTCAGAGTTTTGTTTGTTCGTTTCTTTTTGAGTTGATAATAATCCCACAGGACTGTTAGACAGTAATATGGAAGGGAGCCTGACCTAGAAGCAGCTGGTACACACGTGGTAACCAAATCCCATCAAAGTTTCACCTTCTTTTCTTTTCTAATTTTTTTTAATGTGTATTTATTTTTTGAGAGAGAGACAGAGTGAGAGCAGGGGACGGGCAGAGAGAGAGGGAGATACATAATCCAAAGTGGGCTCCAGGCTCTGAGCTGTCAGCACAGAGCCTGACGCGGGACTCCAACTCACAAACCGCGAGATCATGACCTGAGCCGGAATCGGATGCTTAACCAGTTGACCCACCCAGGCGCCCTCACCTTCTTTCCTGTTGAAGATCAATCATCGTGTTAGGATCTGGTGCTCGAGACACGTGGGTCAGGTCATGACTGTAGAACTATTACTTTCAGAGGTTTCTCAAGGGCTGCCTCAGAAATGTGCCCTCAGGACCCACACGGGAGTGAAAGACTCCAGAGTGCTGGGACAAACCCCCTGCGGGCTGAGGGGACAGATAACGCCATACAACCAGGAGCATCGGAGGCGCTGGGGACGGGTTTTGACTCAATATGGGAGTCCGGGAAGAGGAAGGATGGCCACGCCGCCAGGGCAAATGATGAACTCTGCCTTGTCTTACAAATCCTCCTCTTACAGGCTACTTTCCCAAGAGGCAACTGTCCCTTTGGCCTGGGGCTTGGCAGGGAGTGACCTGGGGTTAGCCACATATGCCCATGTTCAGCCCCTCCTTCTCTCTACAGCTTGCGCAAGGAGGGAAGAGGAGACACTAGCAGGGAAGTCAGGGGAAGAAAAGGCAATTCGGGAGGCAAAGGAAAATGAGATGGAAGCTTCAAATAGAGGGTGACTTGGCCATTTTATTGGCTTCTTTATTCAAACACGCACTTGGGGGTGGGGAGCGGGCAGGGAAGGGTCTAAAACTGACCTCACAAGTGCTGGCAGTAGACAGAACGCAGAACCCGAAATCTGGCCCTGGTCATATTGACGCCATTAGGCCCAAGTTCTCTCCTCTGTAAAACGAAGGCCATGCAGCTCCCACTGAAGAAGTTCTGTGACCCCGGACGCCAACATTACAGGCTCTGGAGTGTTTCCTTCTGAAGGGTTCAGGGAGTGCCAGTCATCTGCAGGTGGCGGAAGTGAGGGTCAGGCACTGACACCCTGCGGCACTGACCCCTCTGCATACCTGGAAGGTCCTGAAGCCATGGGGAGGGGGAGGCGGGACAAAGCATTGTCGGCCCTGCACGGAAGGGATTCCAGGAGATGGCCACAGGCGGGACCGTCACACGCGCAAAGCCGACAATCTACGACCTGGAGGCCATCTCCCAGACCCCGGGTTTCAGCAGTCCACACTTGGGAAAGACGTGTCTCGCTCACCAGTTCCAAAATAATTCCATGCTGGGACGGCGGCAAACCTGCAAAGCCCCGATAGCAACAGGAGGAAGTGGGCCAGGAAGGAAAAGATCAGCTGCGCACAGCTCGGTTCTCAGCAATAACGACAAGGAGAGAAACGAAGGAAGGAACCCCAGGATGCACGGGGGCGGGGGGCGGGGGGCGGGGAGGGCCGTGCTTTACTGCTGCATTTCCAGGGCCAGGCTGTACTCTTTGTTTTGGCACCCGTTCCCTGACAAAAAGCCAATGTTCTCACCACATAAATACTCGTCGACATTAATAACAACAGCATCTGAGACTGTTATCTGTAAAGATGCCAGATCGCATGCAAATGGGCTGCAAATACCTTGGAGAGTGTCACAAAAATAAGACGCCGGGCAATGAACGTCCGGCAGAGGACATGGGTCATTTAGCGACGAGGGGAGGGAGGACAGGAACAGCACAGACATGCAAGCCCCTTAAAATGGGGCATTTGCCTCAAGCCCACAGGCGGCCTCGGGTTCTGCCTCCGCGCCCCTCGCTCCCTGAGGCTGATCCCCGAGGTTTTACCGCCATCAAGTGGAAACACGGAGTATGGCAGCAGCGGAACAGCCTCCGCCTGAAGCCAGAGGCAGAGACTGGCTCTAGTTCTCATCTGACAGTGAAAGATGAGAGGAAGGTTGTTGAGCTTCATTTCATTATCACCCATTTAGTTCGAAGGAGATGCCATGTTGGTTCCCAGCCATCCATCAACTGGCATCACGGGAGGACTAGGCTGGGCTACATTTGCACATTCTATTTCAGCCCCGTGGAGATGGAGACCTACGGGAAGTCTTTGAAACCCTCTTATTCGATACGGTAGTAGGTGTCAAGTACCCCAGCTTCCGGTTCCTGTGACGTCCCTATTTTAACAGAAGAGTTTAATTATGTCCTGAACACGGAAGACCTGAAGACAGGGTAGCAGCCACAGACGGGGTCTGACAAAGGCTGTTCGAATGGGGAGCATTTATCTACCTCCCGGCAGGAAACAAGAATTCAGTGAGGTGACGCTCTCCTTGCCCAAAGTCTGTATTTCTTGGGAGAGAAGCCAGCAATGGGCGCCATTTCGTGTTTTCTCCTGTTTTTGAAGAGGTTGACTTGAGGAGTGCAGTCATGGGGGTACCAAGAGCCCTGGTCCCTAACGAAAAAGCAGATTCTGTGGCTTTGCCTTTCACTCCACCCCCTTTGCTTGGTTGACGGGCTAACAACCAGAGGAGGAAAGAAAAGACGGAAGGGAATATGTATTTCTTGAGTACCTACACAGCATGGCAGGTAATACACGTGAAATTATATTGTCTTCGCCTGACAACAGCCTCGCTGAGTCAGGGCCTCTTAAGAAAGATTAGAATGGTCTAGAAGGATCCACCTCATTATTTGTAATTCTCCCTTTTCAATATAAGACTAGGCTAATGTGAGTACAAAGCCATGTGGGAAACCAAATCTTTGTGGAATGTAAGCATCCTTAATTCATAGTGTCATTAATTCTCCAACCTAACCTCACCTCTTCCCACACGGGGTTGTTCCTTTTGATGAAAAACAGCATCAGGCTCTTAGGAGGTGACTCCCAAACTCAGCTATGAATGTCTAAGCCATTCCATTTCTGTACACGGGGATTTACGTTCTCCTCCACCAAAGAGTGTTTCCTATTGCCCCATCCCACAGAGCTGTTTCTAGGATTAACTAAACAATAATTGTTAGTCACTATGCCTTTTCCAAGGGCTGTTATGAACCGGTTGTGTCAAAAAGGGATCTGAATTTATCCCCTCCTACAATTAAACCTCCTGTGATCGTGACGCTGGCCTTGAGGTCCCCTCCCTGTCCTACCAGGACCACCAAAGCCCATCCTGAGGTTATCACTCTTCTGCCCTCTTGGGGCAAAACCTCAGGGTCCGTGACCCCTCTTGGCTCCCCCTCTCACCCTTGCCTCTCACCCCCTGGAACCGAACCTTGAACTTCGGCTCCGTGTCTTCAGCTCCATGTGAAGAAGACAAGAGCCTACCACGTCCCCTTCAGGTCCAGCCGCCATGAAAGAGTTGCCACCGCATCTTTATTGCATCTCCAAGTGAGGAACAGTGAATAACTTAGTATACAAGGAACACTGTCCTTTTGAGGACAACGCCCACTTATGGAACACAGGTGGTGACCGCAGCGCGAAGCTATTTACAGAAGCTGAGGAGCAAGGGGCTGAGGGAAGGGATGATTCTCCCGGCAAAGAGAAATCGAGGTCCTCCCTGCTAGTGAGATACAGAAGAGGGACCTCTGGTAAAGGGGAGCTTCAGTCTGGGGGTGGACAGCATGTTTGGGAGTGGTGACCTGTGAACTGGTGCTGGGGACCCACAGGGGCCCTGTGGTAGCACGAGAGAGACGAGAACGTTTAGTGTGACCTTCAGCCTCTCCCCCGCCCCAGGCAAGGCGGGAGGGTGCCAGCAAGTTGGCTTCCAGTGTGGATTTCGGCAGGGACAGGCCTTGGCTGTGTTTGCTCAGATTTGCTGATCTGCTCCGGGCCAAGCGGTCCTCGCAAAACCAGCCTTGAGTTAGAAGAACTGGTCTCCTCCAGGCAGTAAGCGGTCAGACGACCAGAGCTCTCACCACTTGGGAAGTGACTGGGCACAGCGAGGGGCACACCCTGAGTTTGCCTGCGACTCCCTCCCATGGGTCCTAAGTATGGGACACAGGAAAACCCTGGAGCGCTGGGACCCGCCATCCTGTTAGCCCCCAGCAACTCCAGAAGCAAAGGGAAGCTCTTCCCAAAAGGTTCTGTACAGTTTCCTTAGGCGGCTCCGGGTGTAGCCCCGGCTCTTTGAACTCCCCCCTGGTTGGCTGACTTGCTGTGTTCGCCCCACTCTTCGGAACAGCTAACTGCCGCCTGTCCTTCCTTCATAGCCATTGTAAGGGCTAGTTCGAGTCTGGGCCCGCGGAATGGAGAAATCCTTCGGGGAGGTCCGATTCTGAAAAGGAAGCAACCGGATGGTTAAACCCACTCCAATTCCCAGGTATTTCCACCGAGCTCCAATCTGGGCGGGAATCTAACCCTCCCCCTGAGGCCCCGCATTCCCGAGTCCTGCGCTAACCCGTGAGGCAGATCATGGGGAGAGGAGACACGTTACCCTTTCAAGGTGGCCTTCCAGGGGCCATGAGAATGGCTACAGCCTGTGTTCCCAAAGGTCAGACATTCCGGGGGGCGGGGGGTGGGGGGGCAGGTAACGCTGCTGATGTAAAAGGAGAAAGAAACCATTTACCTGCAGCTGAAAATGGGTGGCGTAAGGAGCATAGAGCGTATCGCCTAGCTCTTCAAGGCCTGGAAGAGAGGGAGGGGGGGTTACAGCATTACCCCACCACCGCCTGCACCGTGCTCCTGCCTGTGCTCGCCTCAGTTCAGTCATGTATCCAAGCAGCCATCCCCCCAGTAGACCGCGAGTTGTATGGGGGGAGGGTCTGCCCCAAGCCCAGGGCCAGACACAAAGCAAGCACAGTATTGGTTGAATAAATGAATAACCACCAACACAGGGTCACTAGGGAAGCGCCTTTCCAGAAACCTTCCCTGGCGGTGCGCCTCAATCCCGGACCTCTTCAAAAGCACACTTGAAACAAGTCTTTTCAGATACAGAGCTGTCCCGGGGTGTCCGTTACCTAGAGTGAAGCTCACTACGGATTTACCCAAGAAAAACCATTTTTATTACTTTCTTTGGGAGGGGGCAGAACTGATGAGCAATTGTTTTCTAAGTATTTGGGGAACACGAGAGGGATGTAAACTCTGGAAAAGAAGAGTAAATGCACACAATTGTCGTGAATACAATTTAAAGCAACCCATTCGCCTGTTTCAGTTTACTGAAATTTCCCACCTAATTTACCCATTCAGTTTACTCCATGAACACCTCAAACACGTTCTCTGCATTACTGCAGAGAATATGAGGATTAAGCAAACGGACTCCTGGCCGGAGGCTGGCACTGGAGAGCAAAGGATAGATGACGACTACACAAATAGCTATGAAATGAGACAGACTCTGATAAGAGCATTTCAAAGTTCTACAGCAGGTAGGAGGGGTGGATAATGAGACTGGGCAACGTGCGCTCTGGAAAAGGTCAAGAGCAGGGCAGAAGGACATGCCTGGCGCCTTGGACACACAGGCAGGGAACGGCACTGGGCGACTTGGTTTGTTTGGACTGAGGGCACAGCTTCCTTGGTTGTTGGGGTCTCGCTGGGAAAAGCCTCCCTGAGTAAATGCTAACCCGAGAGAGCCAGCAATGTATGCGAGCAGGAGATGTGGTAGCCAGGGAAGTATTTTAGGGGAGAGGAAGTGGACGGTGGCCTATAAAATGAATGGAAAGGAGGAGGAAAGGGAGGAATCGTAGCTCGGGGATGATAACAGGGAGTCCAGGAGCGCGGTGACAGAGTGACACCATGAGAATGGACGGGGTGGATGGGTGCTAAAATGTCCCTCCCAGCCATCCCTGTTTCCCTTTGGTCTTCCAAGTGCCCAGGAGAGGAATCACAGTACTGTGAGAAGCGCCAGGAGGCTTTGCACCTTGGGCTTCGAAAGCAGAGAAAACTGTTCACTGAACCTAAGAACCAAGCCTTAGAGGTCCCTCGCTCCTGCCCCAAAACCATGCCCCGCAGAGATCAGTGTGTGAATCGATCCCTAAGGACAAGGGCGGTCTCTAGCTATCAGCGTAGCCTCTTTTGGTTGTGAGAACAACAGAACACCTGGTGACTCATGACTTCAGGCAAGAGCAAAACCATTTGATTCTTTTATGTCAGGTACAATCTTCCCTCCCGTGGGCCCAGAGACACACAATAAGATGTGCCTGTGCAGGATAAATCAGAATTGTCAGTAACTTTATGGAGATTCCTGCTGGTTTGTGGTGAAAGGGCTTTCTCGCTCCCGCAAGGAATCATGGCTTGGCTTTCTGCATTCAAATCCATAAAGGCTTCATATTTCCAGAAGGAATGCCTAGCTATCTTCCATAAAGAACACAATCTCACCTACTAGTCTCCAGGGATTTTTCTAATCATTCCTTTGCTCCATCTTATTTTGACTCAGAGAAACCCACGGGGTATTGTGTAGAAAGTACTAGATTAAGACTCCGGAGGCCAGCTTCTAGTTCTACTAGAACTCTAACCAGCTGGATGACCTTAAGCAAGATCTGAGCCTGTCTTGGGGACCCTGTCTATTCTGTCAGGGGTACGACCTGGATAATCTTGACTGTTCCTTAAGGTTACAATATCCTAGGATTCTCCCTAGTCATTCTACAAGAGGTTCTCACCCAGCCATGCTGTGTACCTTGAGTGATCTCCTCTTGAGAGTAGGCTCTGTTCTCCACACCATAGCTCTGCTTCATGAGCTGAGGTTTACAAAATGCATCCTCAACAGGGTAATCCATGGGGTTCCGTTGCTTCGTGAGCAGCTGAAACTCAGGCGCAACATAAGCCAACAGGAAGACCCAGCCATTGGCAACCAAGGCTGAGCTCAGGATGGTATCGTCCCACTCGGGGCCAACGGCAGAAATCAGGAGCAAAGTGATCCAAGTCACCCAGATGGCAATGGAGAGAACCATGGTGAGGAAGATGTGGACCCCGTGTCTCTTCCAGCCGGTGAAGGATCCACAGAAGATGAAGCAGGATGTGAGGAAGGTCAGTGCCATCAAGAAGAGAACGTAGATGAGCAAGAGGACAAAGTCTTCGTTGCGCCGAGAGGCAGAAAGCTCAGAGAAGATGGCAACATTGGTCCTGTTCATGGTGAGGACGAGGTACTCAATAGCAATGACGTCCTGCACCAGGCTGCAGCCCACGGCCAGCCCCAGCATCACCAGCAAGGACAGGGGCTTCCACCCACGCACCAGCTTCATCAGGTTGAAAGCATGAGCCAGGAGGCAGGAGAAGCAGAGGGAGAAGAGGACGCCGAAGAGGAAGAAGCGGGTGGGCCCCGTGCTGCCATCAAGTTGGATGATGAAAGCAAAGGTGAGGCCGAAGACACCCAGCACGCCCAGCAGGAAGAGAAACTGGGTCGGGATCGCTTTCCGCCTGTTGGAGTCCTGCACCCTGCAGACGAGGGTCAGGAGACCGAGCATGAAGGCCACCGAAGTCACGGCCCCCACTGCAGCCACCGCTTCTAGGACGATGCCCCAGATTTGAGTGGTGTCACAAAGTCTGTGGTACTTGGCCTCCAGGCTTGAGCGGCAACCTTTAGGGGATGTTGTGGCCATTCTGGTCCTGCATGAAAGCAAAGTTGGAGGGAAGGGAGGTGAGTCTCCTAATGGGCAGCCACAGGGGACCCAAAAGATTAGGAAAACCTTTTGTATATTTGGCCGGGGTTTTGCCTCTGAACTTGCTACATTAGATGAAGCTACTAACTTTTCTCCACCTCTCGTGGCAAATTCTAAAAACTGATGGAGGAAAAAACCAAGCCTCCCTACAATTAAACTATACTAATATGTACCCTGAAGGCAGGGGACTCGGTGCCCCGCTAAGGAATTTCAGGGTCTCATTTCGAAAAATATGTCACGAATACCTTGCCAAGCTTCCTGATACTTGTGGCTAGTATTTTCTCAGGAATTATTGAACATGGAAATCTCTGAGCTTAAAGGTTTAATCGTAATTTATCAGTCTCAAGGTCTTCTCCACCTTTGCCTCTGTTCCAGACATTTGTAAGCATTTCATTCTTTCACGGTGAAGAGGCGTTATCTGAACTGCAGATTTCTCTACAGAAAGAGAAGATGGACTTCACTACAACCAGATCCTCAATTTCAGCTCTGCTGTCACATACTAGAAGGGTTTTCCCCCTCCTCAAGGTTTATAAGGACGGCTCTACTCATTCCAAAAGGTGACAGAAAGAGTCTTCTCTGTCAGAAAGAGTCCTTTAGTAACTATCTCTAAGGAGGGAAGTCCTGGAGGACACAAAAACACAGTGGATAATCTGATGAAAAATATTACGAATGCTCATTTTTATTGTGGATCAGAAACTCTTCTAATCACCTTCCATATATACTAGTTCAATTTCAAAGCAGTTCTATGAGCTAAAAAAAAAAAAAAAATTAGCCCTATATCACCGATGAGAAAACTGAGTCAGAGACAGGTCAAGTTACTTGCCCAACATCATACAGGGAAGAAATGGCAGAAGCAGAATTTGAATATAGGTCAAATTCAAATTCTAGGATCCATGCTCCCAACTACTGCAGGTACCACCTCTCAAGTGAGTTCTAGTTGGCCTTCAGTGCAATCTGATATCTTCTCATTCTCTCTGTCTCTCTCTTACCTCCTCCCCTTTTTCTTCCTCATTAGATGCCCCATAAACCAGCTCTGTTTATGGTCTTGATTCCACTTAGTTCAGCCCCACACAGGCTAGGTGCTCCTGGGGGAAAGGTGATCCACAAAGCAGGTAATCTGCTTTGGACTCAAGGACAATCAGAGTTGACTGGCTATATAGCAGATTACTTCCTATGTATCTCTCCTTGATCTCCCAGGTCTGCTTCCTTCTCTGCTCCCACAACCTTCATGTCAATTTCAGACCCAGCGGATTCTCCAAACCCCATGAAATCTAATTCCTAAGAATTCAGGGCACTCTGGGAAGATAAATTGGGAAATTGGAAGAGAGAAGGAGTTTGTACATTTCCCCAAAATGTATGGCTCTCAAACTCCAAAGTCCATGTCAGGTAAGATGTTGAAATTCAAAAGTGCTAAGGCTTTAAAGTTTATCAACAAGCTATTTTTCTGAATTACCTGGCTGTTTATTAGTTTCTAAGACACCATTACTCTTGTTTTGTTGTATGCTATTTGTGCATGATTTGTTGTTGTTGTTGTTTTGGGTTTAGTTTTTCTTTTCCTGATAGGATTGCTCACTCAACAGTGAAGAGTCCTGAACTGACTAGAAGAGAAATATGGTTGGGGCAGGGGGCAGCGAGCAGGGGAAAGAGGTAGGGGAAGGGAAAGCTCACTGAGAACCCCTCAAATCACCAGTGAAAGATCTCAGTTTCCTGTAATGCCAAATAGGGAGAGACAGTGAAGAAACGAATTGAAAGAAACATAAACCACTGGGATCAGGAAGCAGGAAACGGTATAAAATATCTGCCAGATCCTGCTTCTTTCCTTGTAGCAGAAGAAACAGCTCAGAATTTCGTCACCACATGCCCATACACGCTTATAGACAAGACTTCTCTGGCCCTTCATGGCTCTATGGGATGCTGTGATCAACCCAGCAGAAAACCACCACCCTCCCTTCTTCCATCATATGTCTTCATGATCAAACCACAAGTCAGAGAACAGCACAGTGGGATACAGAGCAGGCCACTGTTCACTGACTGTCCAGGGCAAATGAGCATCTTCCTCAGTGTAGACAGAATTCAAACACCTGCTTCCCTTAAAGATAACAAAATCTGGGGGTGCCTGGGTAGCTCAGCCGGTTGAGCATCTGACTCTTGACTTCAGCTCAGGTCATGATCCCAGGGTCATAGGATCAAGCCCCACATCAGGCTCCATACTGATTGTGGAGCCTGCTTGAGAGTCTCTCTCTCTCTCTCTCTCTCTGCCCTCTCTTCCACTTGCATTCTTTCTCTCTCTAAAAATAAATAAAAATGAAAAAATAAAATAATATTTTAAAAAGATATAAAATCTGCATTTCAGTTAGATGAGACAGGACTCGCCCTAGCATTGTTTTATTCACATAGCAGTTGGGGGGGAAAATTGTATGTGTGTGTATATATATGTGTATGTGTGTGTGTGTGTGTATTATATATATATATGTGTGTATATATATATGCAATATAACATATTTATGTATGTGAACATTATGTATATGTTAGAATAATATAGGTGTGGTGTGTTAGAATAAAATAACGTAAGTAATTCACCTAAGTAAGTTACAGCTTAAATCTATCTTCCTAACTTTTTAATGAAATCTGGCTCACCAAGCCTAACTTTGTATTGTACACTCGAGTAGTATTTCCTGAGCACCACCAAGCACCAATCGCTATTCCAGGCAGTCAGTGGTAAAGCAGAAAGCAGAAGAGACAGACAGACGTAATCTGCCACTACTGCCACAGGCTTCCCGTGGCCTTTCCTCACCAGGGGTCTGACACTGCACTCTGCCCCACGGAAATTACACCGCAGTCACCCCTACTGCGCAGAACACAGAGCAAAGCATGGGTCACGTTCTACCTCTTCAGGGCAGTGCAGAATGAGAAACAGGAGCAAGAAGGAAGGCGACTGAGCTTAGATACAGGCAACTACTGAAATACAAGGACCTGAAGTCTGATCTGCCTTGCGTACGAATGTCCACTCCGCGGTGGTAGGGGGTAGTCGTGCAGACAGCGCTTGCTGGTCCACACCATGAATACGGAAGAGGAAGTACCCCCGTTGAGTTCAAACACGGTGCGCACAAGGGAAGGGACCCAGGCCGGGCGCATCTCATCCTCCCTCACCTTCTCTCCTCCTCTGGATCAGTCAGAAGGGCGGTGTCCAGCAAGAAAGGTACCTCACCCTCCCCGCCCTGCCCTGCAACTGTCCCTTCCCCACCTTTCAAGAGGAGTCATCATAATCACAGTAAAACTATAAAGGACTTTGGGCCTGATGAGGTCTTGTCAGACCTCTGTGCTGGACAGAGGAGCAGTGAGGCGGAAACCTCCCGCCCCCAGCTTGGAGCCCTAGGCCCTTCCTTTCTGGTGGCAGCTGAGGGGGGTGGGGGAGGGTGGGTAGGGAGGTGTTGTATGGGGGTCTCCTGGCCTCCACAGACCAGGGTCCTACAAGAGCAATGGGCCATGGGTGCGGAGAGGGCAGGAAACCCAATGTCCCTCAACTTCACCTCTACCTCCCACCCCCAATCATGCATGGGAGATGGAGAAACGGTCCCTGGAGCGTGTTTAAAACACTGCTTTTAAAGAAATGTTGAAATTGTCAAGCATACTCACAAATAAAGAATAATATGGTGGAGGCCCCTTGGACTCATCACTTGGTTTCACAAATTACCAATATATGGCCAAGTTCGCTTCGTCTACATCCCCACCTCACTCACTAGATTTTTTCTTAAGTTTAATTATTTACTTTGGAGGAGCGGGGAGAGTAGGGGCAGAGAGACAGAGGGAGAGAGAGAACTCCAGACAGGCTCTTTGCTGTGAGCTCAGAGCCCAATGTGGGGCTCGAACACACAAACCCTGAGGTCATGACCCGAGCTGAAATCAAGAGTCAGACACTTAACCAACTGACTCACCCAGGTGCCCCTCACTAGATTTGTAAAATTTTTACCTATCCATTTATTTTAAGGTAGGCTCTACATCCAGCATGGGGCTTGAACCCCCAACCCTGAGAACAAGAGTCCCATGATCTACTGACCTGAGCCAGCCAGGCACCCCTCACTAGATTAGTTTTAAGCAAACCGCAGACATCATATCCTTTTATACTTAAACACTTCACGTATCTCAAAAAGATCAAACTCCTTTTTAACTTAACCACGTTTTAAAAATTAACAATAACCCTTTGATATCAACCATCCAGTTAGGGTTCATATTTCCCAACTCTGTCACAACTGTCTTTTTAAAATTTTTCTTAGTAAATACGCATTTATCTGAGTGACTAAGTTTTTTGGAATTATCCTCACTTCACCTCTGTGAGCCCTCCCCCACCCACCTCTTCCCCCGCATGACAGGCGCTGCACAATGGGTCTAAAGTGTCCTAAGTACTTTGAATTTGGTCAGAGGAAAATAAAACTCACTGGACTCATTAACAAGCAGCTCTGTATGGAGAAGGCGCCGTGTCACCCAGGGAGTGGCTCAGATGAGGAAAAGACACCAGGAAGGCGACTGGGGGAAAGGACAGGGTTCTGAGAAGCTATAGAAGACTTCTAGAAAGCAAGGTTTGAGGGGACAAGGCAAACAATAAGCATTTGGGAATATAAAGTGCTAGGAGCTAGAGAAACTAGCCTTGGAGAGGAAACTCAGGGCTGGAGCAAGAAAGGAGAAAATGGAATGAGACCAGGGGTTACCTGGCCATCGTTTGTAACCCAAGTCAAGAGAGATTTGGGGTCCCGTCAAGAAAAGACTACCTCCTACAAAGACCAAATGGGGGCTGCAGGAAGCCATTCCTCTTGGACAGCTCTGAACGGGGAGAGAAAGTCTCACCGCTAACTCATTCTCGGCATGGGTGACGCACGCTCTTAGGCGCTCTGCCCATTTACCCCTCACAGCCACCTTCTGCTATAGCTCATACCCTCGTTATCCCGTCCTCCAACTGCTGCCACTGAGACACAAGCCAGCTGAGTCCCCAAAGTCACACAGCTAGGATGTGGCAGGGCCAAGTGAATCCAATTCTGAATTCAAACCAGAATTCTAACTCCAGTGTTACACCCATAGCGCCCTATGTCTGGTAAGAGTTTTAAAGCCAAGGGGCACCTGCCATTGGAAATGTGGGGGGGTGTGTGACTCCATCAGCACTCAGGCAACGCGTTAGCTTTGAGCACGGGTGAAATCCACTGCAGCGGGCAGGGCAAGAGAGAAGGCCGTGTGAGAGAAGAGAAAGAGGGCAGGAGGCAGCACAGGGGGGCTCCCCGTTGGTGAACCCAAGGCAGAGGCACCAAAAGCCAACTTGAGGTCCATCTCAGAGCTGGCAGATGGCCTGAGAAATCCCTATATTAGCAAACCCAACATTCGTGTCCTGCGATTACAGCTCTTCAGTGTCTCTTGAATATTCCACTCCTCTGAGCCCTAAGGCTGTCCACTTCACCTGGACCACTTCAGAAGACCCACCTCCCCTCACTCCCCAGGCCTGCCCTCTCTGAGCCACTCTATTGGCATGCGGGGGCAGAGGGGGAGCCATCATCCTGCGTAAAAAGTGTAAGGCTCTGCATCCTCAGCCCCAGCTTGTGCTTCGTACCATAGCCCTTTTCACGCGGCCCTGCAATTACCTATTGGTAAGTCCATGTATTCTTCTAGATTGAAGGGCTCTTTGATGGCCGGGACTGAGTTGGTAAATGTTTCTCCCCAGTCTCTAACCTGATACATGGTAATTGCCTAACTAGGATGGATGAGAGTGCACAGGGATAGAAGTGGAGTCCGGTGGGAAAGGAGGGGCTGCTCGGGGATGGGGTGGGTTGGGTGAGTCGTACCTAGCTTCCTTGCTAGCTCCCTGTTCACTGTCCTGAGTCCCAATCTCTCTTTCTCCCATCCTCCTCCTCATGTGGGCTGTGTAAAACACACTTCGGGTCCCAGGCTAGGGGCTCTGGGCCCTGTCTGGAACCATGCTCCTTTCTAAGGGACTCCAGTTGTCTCCCAGGAAAGCATGAATTCTGAGATTCCCCAGGAAGCAGAGAGGATTTACTAGATTCCAGTCCTGCGTTCCCACCCAACTCCCTGATGACTAAACCCTGTACTTTGCAGCCACATGGTACGGTTTTGGTGTGTGTAGCCTCTGACCTGGGACACAGGGAAGGGCTTTGAGTCATAAGGGTGAGACCCCCTTCACTTATTACAGCTGCTAACTAAGCTAACCACTCATGGTCCAATAATCCAACAACGCTGTCCTAAACCCTTCTGGAATGAGTCAGGGTGTAAAAGGAAAAAAAAAAAAGTTAAAAAGAAAAAAGAGAGGGGAAAGGGAGAAAGAAAGGAAGAAGAGCAAGAGGTGCTAGGGAAGAAAGGAGGGAAAAAGAGAAGGGAGGAAGGGGGAGGCAAGGAGTCACTTTCTGGGCTCAAGTCCAAGCCCTGTCTTCACCTCGCCCCTTTAGAGAGAAGGGCTTTCTGCTGCTTCCTGTGTGGACACTATCTCCAGGAACCTCCCTCCCCTCCTCTGTAAAATGAGGGTGGGGTGCTGAACTTGATGGTGTGAGTTCATCCAACTTCACTGCTCATCCCTCTAGAAAGCTCCTTTTAGACAATTGCCAAATCTCTCTCTCCCTCCCCCTCATTCTTCTCCTTGCCGCACTTCCTGTCGTTAAAAGAACATGCCCTCCCAACTCCTAGCCGAACCCCAAAACAGGACTGGAGGTGACTAAGGGTCAGAGCACAGGCCAAGCAAGGAGAGGGCCACTAGGCAGAGGCCACTTGTAGGACAACAGAGGCTCTACCAGGTAGTGGAGCAATACTGACCTCAGACCTGGGTCTGCTCTTGTCAGACCTAAAGCCCCAACTGGTACCCAAGGACAAATGCCAGCACGGGTGAGTCCCCCAGCTTCCCCGACACTCCTCTCTTCTCTTCCCAGGGGGGCCAGGGAGGGTCTAGAGCTCTTGATGCCCAGACCTGGAAGGTTGCCCAAGCTGGTGGCCGGCGCCACGCCCCCTCGGTGCCACGCCCCCTCGGTGCCACGCCCCCTTGGCGCCACGCACCTCTCCTCCCTGCCCCACAGTATCTGAACATGAGTAACCTGGGGCCCAGAGCTCGCCAAAGCCGATCTTATCATCTTCCTCCTTATGAGGCATATCTCATTCTGTCATCTGAAAATGAAGAGGACAATGCCTACCTCTTAGCACTGCCTCGGGAGTGATACCAAATAACTTAAGTGTTTGTTGAAGCTGAGGCTCCGCATACCTGAGCCAAGAAAATGTGTGATTTTGTAGCATTTTAATTTTCTCTCTTTTTCTTGAACTGCCTCATTCAATATATTGTAAGAGTCACAATATAATTATGAATGAAAATAATGATGGCTACTTCCGCATCCTGAGTCCCCCGGAGAGCCTGGCACCATGCTGAGTGTTTATGTTTTTGTATGAATTCTCTCTTTTACGTGTTTTTACATCTATCGCTTCATTGACTATTCCTACAACCCATTTTATAGGTGACAAGACAGACTCTTAGAAGTTACATGTTCAGTATCACATAGATGTGAAGACTATCCCTTTATGAGTGGTCTTAATCATAATGTAATTTTTCATTTCCTCTTGAAATCATTGTTACCAACTCTGAAGCTTTGCCCCCAACTCCTACCATTCTCCACTTAAATCAGCTCTGAGAAGTCTCCACAGTGAGCAATACTAACACTTGATCAACACACATTTAAATGCCTGCCCTGTGGGGCTCCTGGGTGGCTCTGTCGGTTAAGTGTCCCACTTTGGCTCAGATCATAATCTTACAGTTCATGGGTTCAAGCCCCGCATCAGACTCTGTGCTAGCAGCTCAGAGCCTGGAGCCTGCTTCAGATTCTGTGTCTCTCTCACTCTCAAAAATAAACATTAAAAAATTTTAAATGCCTAAAAATAAATGTATTAGGTACTGTGCTAAGTGTACGAGTCACACAGACCAAAAGTATGTCTGCTGCCCTGGAAGGGCCAACTGAGTCACACTGACATACAAAAAAGGAGTTACAGGGTGCACAGAGAATGCTACGTGCACACAGAAAACAGTGGCCCATTCTACCTAATGGGATTTTTTTTTTAATGCTACAGAGATGAGGGAGGTGAGGCATCAAAAATGAGCAGCAAATAGTGGGAGACTTTTAGGAAGATAGAAGACAGAGGGCTTGGGGAATGAAGGGGTCCAGGCTAATTTCCAGATTTCTGGCTTAGGCAACTGAATGGAGCCTAGAAAAGCAGGCAGTTGAGGACCGATGCCAAGCGTGGCTGTGGGGAATCTAAGATGACTACGGGACATACAGCTGGAGGCATCCAGAAAGGACAACACAGAGTCCTCCTGAGGGTTTACTCTGGGCCACACAGTGCTTCGTTCCCACAACAACCCTATTAATTTGTCCCCTTTCTGAGGCACAGAGAAATTAAAATGCCCAAGATCTCATGGTGCTTAGAAGCCAGGCTCCAGGACACCAGGTTGTGCTGACCCCCTCTGCACTCAGACATGTGAGTTTGATGCTCTGGAGAGGTTCGGGCTGTAAGCAAGAGTGGGCCTAGAGGAGGTATCTTAAGCCTTGGAAGGAAAACCAGATCACACAGGGAACAAGTATGGTGGGTAGGGGGCCAAGGACAGAACCATGGGAATACCATCTCTTCAGCGCAGGAGTGGACAAAAGATGGTTCAAAACTTGATCAGGGATTGGGGTGCCTGGGTGGCTCAGTTGGTTGAGCATCTAACTCTTGATTTCCACTCAGGTCACAATCCCAGGGTTGTGGGATCAAGCCCTGTGTTGGGCTCCATGCCAAGCGTGGAGCCTGCTTAAGATTCTCTCTCCATCTGCCCCTCTCCCCTGCTCATTCTCTCTCTAAAATTAAAAACAAAATTTTTGTTAACGATCAGAGGTTGGTAAAAATAAACATCATAATAAGCCTGAGGAGGAAGGAAGGGAAGGGAAGGGGGAGAAAGAAAGAAAGAAAAGAAAAGAAAGAAAAGAAAGAAAGAAAAGAAAGAGAAGAGAGAAGAGAGAAAAGAGAAAGAAAGGAAAGAAAGGAAAGGAAAGAAAGAAAGGAAAGGAAAGGAAAGGAAAGGAAAGGAAAGAAAAGGAAAAGAAGAGAAAGAAAGAAAGAAAGAAAGAAAGAAAGAAAGAAAGAAAGAAAGAAAGAAAGAAAGAAAGAAGAAAGAAAGGAGGAAGGAAGGAAGGAAGGGAAGGAAGGAAGGAAGGAAGGAAGGAAGGAAGGAAGGAAGGAAGGAAGGAAGGAAGGAAGGAAGGTGGTGTGTAAGGGGAACAAAGAAGGGAAGTCCTGGGAAGGGATCTTTGGATTAACATATTAGATCCTTTTTGTCTGTTATAACAGATTCCAGAGCATCATGGCTTTTCTCCAACTGATCCTCCCAACACTTCCTGACTCCCCTCCCTCCCTCCATGCAAGGCAAGCCAATCTTCCAAGAGTATTTCTATCCCAAGGGGAATTGTGACAAAATCATGTTTTTTGCCTCAGCACGTGCATTCTTCTCCCAACCAGAAAGACCCTTCCCCTCCTCTTCACACCCCCTTGACCATACCGCTTTGAAATGTAACTCAAAACCTATCTCAATCTCAAGGCTTTGAAAAATCATTAGTCCCATCTCATTCTGAATGTATGGGTCTCTTCGTAGTTTTTAAGATTAAGTATTTCTTGGTACTCAAGTCTTTCCAAATATATGTTTTAGACTATACATTAATATCAATGCTGACTCAACTATGAGAAACTGAGCTTCTAAAAAGAAACAGAGCAAACTTTCTATCTGTTGGTATCCTCCTCCCTATAAGCTTTTCACAGTGGTTGCTGAGCAAATGTTTTGGACTCAGACTGGCCGCTGAATATTTACTCAAAGTGAGTTATTTATTAGCAAGTGTGAGTAATGGGGAAGAAGAATTTTTGAAGATGAACATGGGCTGATGCTTATCCTCATATTTTTATCTAGGCTGAGTTCTAAGACAAGGGTGGAGTCCTGCAGGAATTTCTCTGTCTTTGATGATGGATTCATTATAAATGGAAAGTGTCTGCAGGGAAACATCCAGGATCTCCTGTTCTGGGAAGTTATCCTAATTGTGATGACATAAAAGTGATTATGGCATCAGCTTATGAATAACCTCTGAATAACATTACTGAATTGAGTTTCTTTGGTCGTAACTGTGAGAAAATAAGTTACCACCTTAAGCAGATCTAAACAAGTATAATTACAGTGTATATCCCAGTTTCTTTACTTTCCGGTAGTTCCCTGGGGGCATTACATACCATCTTCCTCCACTCTAAACAAAGCATATGATCTTTAGATTATTGTGAAATAAATTGTTGTAATATAATGTACTAGAAATCCTTAAAAGAAAATAAGATTTTGAGTGAAATTTCCAAATATTTTAGACCCAGGATTTTAAGAAATAAAATTTCCAGGGGCACCTGGGTGTCTCAGTTGGTTAAGCAGCCGACTTCAGCTCAGGTCATAATCTCGTGGTCGTGGGTTCAAGCCCCACATCGGGCTCCCTGTTGACAGCCAGCTCAGAGCCTGGAGCCTGTTTCAGATTCTGTATCTCCCTCTTTCTCTGACCTTCCCCTGCTCTCTCTCTCTCTCTCTCTCAGAAATAAATAAAACATTAAAAAAAAAAAAGAAATAAAATTTCCAGAAAATAGGGGAATAAAGTAAAGTCCATACTGGTATGCCAGCTCACAGCTCTCAAAGATGCCTTCTTTTAAATATTTTATATACAAAAATAACATACTCATGTTCAATCCAACAAGTCCCAAGTGAAACTTATCATCTTTTCTTACAAGCCTGTATTTCTAAGCCCTGCGAATAGCACGACCATTCACTAAGCACTCTACTCTATCTAAAGATACAATATAGACTACCTAATATGGGAAAAGATAGAGCAGACCATGTGGCCCAAAATTATATGGCAATATCAAGCCAAAGTATTACAATAAGTGTAAATGGTAACTTTTTCATTTTGAAAAGACTAAATTAAGCTATACTATACCTATAAAAACATCACCCAAAACCACAGACTCAGAAATGAAACCAAAGGAAGCATGTAAATAAACACAAAAATAAGCAAAAAGAAAGTGTTTATTTAGCAGGTATTATGTATCAAGTACAAAATTAAATAGCTTTCTGAAGGTAAGAAAAGTAAGTAAAGCTGAAGTATTCATATCACACAAAGTTTAGTTAAGACAAAAAGCTATTATAGGGACCAAAAAGCTTTTTTTAATTAAAAAAATTGATAATACTTAGGGATACTCCACATTGAAGATACAACTATCATAAACTTTTATGCACTAAATAACATAGCACCAAAATATATAAAACAAAAACTACTGGAAATACAAGGAGAAATCAAAAGGAACACTATCGTTATAGGAGATTTTAATACTTCTAGGAGACTTTAATATTCTTTATCAGTCTTCAGCAGATGAAATAGAAGAGTAATAATATGGTAACTTTTTTTAAATGTTCTATGGATACTTTAATTGAAATATGCTCTTTGTTCTTATCTTACTAAATCTCCATTGTTAATCATATAATTCAGATCCTCTGTATCTGTGATCTGCAAACGTGTTTTGTAAAGATCCAAATACTTTAGGGTTTGCAGGGCTGAAAGCAGCCATAGATAATGTGTAAAAAAAAAATGAGCATGGCTGTGTTCCAATAAAACTTTGTTTACAAAAAGAGGCAGTGAGCTGTGTTTGGCCATGGAACTAGTTTACCAATCCCTGCTCTATATGATTGCTTCTGTTTAAATAATTATGAAATATTTACAAAAACAGCATGTTTTAAGCCACACAAAAAAATCTGAAATTCTAAAATAAGAAATATACAGGTTATATGTTCTGGTCACAAAGCAATAAACACAGAAATAAAGTAGAAACACACCAAACTGCTCTGAAAATCTGAGACCCCTCGAGGGAAAATCCTATTCAATTCATTGTTTTTTAAGGTCCTAATATACCAGCACATCATTTCCTGCCCATTTCCTCAGCTCAGTCTGGGTTTTAAACAGAAGCGGACCTGAAGACAAACTTCCAAAATGGGAAGAATGAAATCACAGTCAAAAGGGGCGCCTGGGTGGCTTAGTAGGTTAAGCGTCCGACTTTCGCTTAGGTCATGATCTCGCGGTTCGAGTGGGCTCTGTGCTGACTGCCAGCTCAGAGCCGGGAGCCTATTTCAGAGTCTGTGACTCCCTCTCTCTCTGACCCTCCCCTGCTCATGCTGTCTCTCTCTCTCTCTCTCCTAGAAATAAATAATTAAAAAAAAAAAGAAATCACAGTCAAAATTCATCTTCAATGTTCACTAAGTAGTGGAATACTAAGAAGCAGACCCCGAAGAGGATTCCCAAAGCGACACATGCAGACACAGAGGGGCTAGAATCTCAGCCCTGGGAAGGAGCTGGGGGCCTTCCCCAGACTCCTTAAGAGGAACTCAAGGCCCAGGCCCTGGCCTCCTCACAGCAGCAGGGTCCCCGCAGAGCCAGGATGAGAAGAAACCAGTCTTCTGACTCAAGACTGAGTCCTGCACTTCCCAGGAATGTCGTGCTCATTCCTATCTGCCCTCTTCGCACACATCTCACCATATTCTCAGAGGAGCCTTTCTATTTCCCAGGTAACGCCCCTGCTGACTCTTCCTTTCTCAGTCATTCCTTCCCTCTCCTAGGGATAGCCAGCACACAGACCTGGAAGGGGGAGATCTGACCCCCATCTTCATTCCCCGCATGGGTCCCAGCCCAATGTATCTGAAGTGGTTCAAGTACTGCCCTTCAGAAATGGGCCCACATTGGTGGCTGATTCAACTGAACCCTTCAACAGGTATGGCCTTTACAAATGCTCAAGGAGACAAATCAGCCTGCAAAGAAGCCAGGAACAGAAAATCCTTCCAATTCTTTGGTCCTGAGCAGGCCTTCTCTATTACTAGACCTTCGTTCCCCCCGTGGATGTTTAAGGAAGTATCCTGGACAGCTTTACGGCCATACCTGGGTTCTATCTAGTTGTTGGATATTGGATATTCAACTTCTGTCACCCCAAGATCCCTGAGCAACTCAAAGGACAGCCAGGGAAGGAGAGCTGTGGGGATGACAGCCTGACACTCTCATCAAGAGAAGGGGTGGCTTCTCCGATCTACTTCCCAAAATTCGGAAGAGCACGCTTGTTGCGTAAGGACAACACAAATCAAAACTTTTCAGCACCTGAGTGAAGCAGCTGTCACCATCTCCCTCCTCCCACATCCCCCCACCCCCAATCCCCACCCCTATCCACCCTCAATCCCTTCCCCTAAAATCGGCCTCCTTTTCTCTTCCCAAGTGTGATCCCCAAACTGCCCACGTGCCCAGCCAGGATTCCACCTGCTAAGAGTTTGTAAACGTATCTGAGCACAAATATTATCCTGACTCTATTTTTGCTCTCCACCTCTTTCTTAGCCTGAGCTTGGGGGGGGGTGGGGGGTGGAATTCTGGGTTCAGTTAACTAGAGAAATTCCTTTCTTGGGATGTTTTTCTCACAGCCAGCTGTAGTCCATTACCAGGAGTTCTCTCTTCTTGTATCCCACCCCTCCCGACGCCGCACTGCCCCGAGGATTTGAATCCGGAGGCAGAGCGCGCCCCGGGCTGCGCGCGCTTCACTCACCCTTCCGCCGTGGCTGCGGCGCGCGAACCTGGGCTGTTGGCTTCGCGCGTCGGCGGCGGCCCAGGAGTCCCGAGCAGCCGGGAAGCCCGCAGGCGGCGATCCCGCCCTCGCAGCGCGGGACTGTTATAAAGACAGCAGTCGCCGGAGGGAGGGGACAAGCGAGGGGGTGAGCAGAGGGACACGGGGCGGGAGAGGGTCAGGGGAGAGGACACGCCTATTCCAGTTCCGCGGCGCTGCATGCTGTTATGAAAATAAAGTCCCCGTGCCAGGGAATGAACCAAACGCCGCCTGACGTCAGCGGCACAGTCACCCTTGAAGTGGGGGGGGGGGGGAGATGGACAGAAGGAGCCACCCAGACCCCGCCTAACGCATCCAAACTGCTGCGGGACGCGCGCACAGGCAGGTCCCAAGGCCCGGGGGAAAGTGGCCAGAGGGGACCTCTCGTTAACGTCCCGCAAGCCGTCACGTCCGGGACGGGGTGGACAGCCACCCCGCCCTCCCGCGGGGCGCCCTCGGACGGGGACCCGGGTGGGGGAGGGGGGCGGGTCGTGGCGCCTGTGTTAGATCCTAGGTCCCACGGCCGCCGCGTGCGCGCTCGTAAATAGGAAGGAGAGCTACCTGCAGGTGGCCCTTCCTCCCCTGCTGGGGAAGTCCGATTTCCTCACCTTTCTCCGTGGCTCAGCCTGTCACTCTCCCCAGCAGTGCAGGATGGGAAGCCAGGCGAGGGCAAGAGGTGACGGGTCGAAACCAGGGAGCTTCCTTGGGGACCCAGAGCCAGCTCCGCAAACTCCCATCTGTCGAACTGTCCCTCAAAGGAGCACCATTCCCGCTCCCGGTGGAGACCTCACTATCTCCGTACTTCCCTAACGACCTCTCTAAAAGCCTTGACAATGCAGGTTGATGAGAATGGGGATGCCAGATAAAATAAAAGGAATTTGCCTTTGGTGCCTGGTTCCCCCTCGCTGCCCACTCCTCTGCCGTTATCAAGCCAATCCTACTGAAACTTGCCTTTGTTTACTTCTCAAACAATCCTTGAGTGGCTGCCCCTCAGTGCCAAGGCTCCGGCAAGGCTCTACCCCAACAGCCTTGGGGGAGGGGGCTCTGTGCAAGGTGCCCATTGACACACCTGGTAAACTCACCTGTGTTACTATGCATGTGAATTAACAGAGGAGGGCCTAGGGCTCCCCAGCTTTGTCCTCACACCCCAAGTTTCCAGAGCCTAATGGGCTTTTTAAATGTGACTTTATTCGATTTAATTTCACTCCTAAGAATCCATAGCCAATGTCTTGAGTCCTGGAACATTCCCTTGAGGCCTGCAGCCCAGAGACCTGCAGGGCTGCCAACTCCTCTCCCACTCACGGGGCAGGGGTTGGGGGGGGGGGGGACCAAAACCATGACCCTATGTTTTAGTGTGTACCATTTACTAAGTGAGACCTTCTCTCTGGACCTCAGTTTTCTTGTGTTTAAGGAGGAAGTTGGACTAGACCAGCCCTATCCAACAGCTCTACCATTCAAGTGACAAATGCAAACCACATACATAAAGTTAAATTTTCTAGGGGCACCTGAGTGGCTCAGTCATTTAAGCATCCGACCTCAGCTCAGGTCATGATCTCACAGTTCGTGGGTTCCCAGCCCCGCATCGGGCTCTGTGCTGACAGCCAGCTCAGAGCCTGGAGCCTGTTTCAGATTCTGTATCTCCCTCTCTCTGACCCTCCCCTGCTCACTCTGTCTCTCTCTCTCTCTCTCTCTCTCTCTCTCTCAGAAATAAAACATTGAAAAAAATTTTCTAGCATCCAAGGTGTGGTGAGCCCCTAGTCCAGGGAAATGGGGCTCAGCCAGGAAGGGGGCTGCCCCCTCCTATATTCGTGAAGAATCTAGTGCTAATCCATTCCTGGGTGACCTGCTTCTGGGTCAAGGTTTCAGATGCAGAGAAGCTTCATTGATGTGCTCTATTGAAAGTCAGCCCTCCACACAAGGGTTTGTAAAAATAATAATAATAATAATAAAATTTCTAGCAGTCCTATTAAAATAAGTGAAGAGGGGGAACACCTGGGTGGCTCAGTCGGTTCAGTAACTAACTTTTAATTTCAGCTCTGGTCCTGATCTCACAGTAGGTAGTGAGATTAAGCCCCTGTCAGGCTCACATGGACTGTGGAGCCTGCTTAAGATTCTCTCTTTCCCTCTACCCCTCTCCCCCACCCCTACCATTTGTGCTCACTCTCTCTCTCTCTAAAATGAAAAGTTAAAAGGGGGGATTGATCTTAATTTATTTAACCCAATAGATCCCAAACATTATCATTTCAGTATAATCAAGCTTTTAAAAAACATTAGTAAGCTATCTTACATTCTTTTGTTTCAAACTATGTCTTCAAAACTCCAGTGTATATATCATACTCGGGACTGTGAGTTTGGAGTAGCCACATTGCAAGTACTCAGAAGACCTGTGTGGCTAGCGGCAGCTCAGGCATTTAGGACCCTGAATCACCATGCCTACAGGTGAGGTTCATGATGTCCAGAAAAAGCCGTCAAGTCCAAGGAGGGAGTAAAATCAGAGAGAACAAGACTTCAGGGTATTTTTTCACAAGAAAAATTTAAGACAAGAAACTCAGGGAAACCTAATGAGACCTGGGGCTGAGGGTGTTTTGTTTTTCCTGTTGCTTTCTTGTTCTCTCGGTGACATCTGGCAGGCTGCGTGTGAGAGCTTTGTGGGGAAAAGCTGCCCTTGATCACCTGCACCCACTATTCTTCACTTTTTTTAAGTTTTCATTTAAATTCCAGCTAGTTAAGGCACAATATAACGTTAGTTTCAGGTGTGCAATTCAGCGATTCAACACCTACACCCAACACCCAGTGCTCATCATGACAAGTGCCCTCCTTAATCCCCATCACCCATTCAGCCCATCCCCCACCCACCTCCTGTGGGTGGGACCATCTGTCTACATAGTTACCAGTTTCTCAGTTTTCCCCTCCCCAGCCCCCACCCCCATGATCCTTTGTTTTGCTTCTTAAATTCCACAGTATGGAGGTTCCTCAAAAAGTTAAAAACAGAACTGCCCTTTGATCCAGCAATTGCACTGCTAAGTATTTACCCAAGTACACCCACAATTATCCACTTTGCTGCTGACTCCAGGTTTCCCTCCTTGTCCAGTGAGCACTCCGGCTTCTATACCCCCAACCCTGCGTGTGTTTTTACTTTTTCTCCTCCCAATCCATTAGCAATTCACCAGCCCAGGGCCCACCCAGAACACGCCCCCCAATACAAAATTTAAGGAGGCACTTAGCCCAGAGAGTGAGTACCTCCTTAAATTGTGAGCCCCAGACTGTAAGCCTTGCTTGCTGTCCTCTAGCCTCAGCCCTGCCCCAGAATCCCCTGGGGTCTGGTTGGGGGCAGGGGTCGCAGTGAGCAGGAAGGTAGAAGAGCTGAGTAATTTTGAGATGCCCCTGATGGGGACAGGCTGGGGGCCAGTAGATGAAATAATTCATTTGCTAGGTCCCTTGTCCTACTAATTCGGTCTTAAGAACAAGATTGAAGGCCCTTGGAAATCAATAGAAGAAATGGTATAAAGGGTGTCTGGAGACTGAGGTATGACTCCAACTCTAGTTAGCGTCCTTTGTTACCTGGCTTCAAGTGACAGGTAGCTTTGTTAAGGGACACAGAAGGGAAGCTCACATGACTGGAAATGAGATGAGAAGAGCGAGCCTCACAATAAGGGTGCCTTGTTCCCCCAAAAGAGAGGCTGGTCTGATGCTGGGGAGGACCTTCATTCAGCTGTAAGGCCGGCAAGGGGTCATCTTCCAGGGAATGGGCCCAGGTCGGCCTCCGTCTGGGAGTCCCCAGCGCCCAGTCCCTTGCCGACCCCTCCCTTCCCTACCCCACCACCCACCATCGCCATGATCCCCACTCCTGATTGCAGGGATGAACCAGGAGCCAGCACCCTGCCTGCTCAGGCCCACAGCTCCCCTTTCTTTCCCTTTACTTCTTCATTCGCAAGATGGATGGTGCCACCCGCCACCCTCCGTGGCCTCGATTAAATCTCATTTAATTTAACTGAAGCACCTCAGTCAGTAGGAGAAATGGCCCGGGGGATTTTACACTGATGGAATTGCTGGTGTCGGTGACCCACAGCTCCGCTAAACCCGTGAGTAGTGGCTTTTCCAGTCAATCGCTAAGCCATACCGGAGATGTTTGAGAGCCAACTATGCGCCAAGCATTGTAGGGAATATAAGACAAGAATGAGAAAGAGGCTCCTTGGTCTCTATCCCCTGAAGGGAATTTCGATGTTTCTTCAGTCATTTAGCAACTGTGGGTGATCTTGTGTATAACTTGGGGGGGGGGGACTCAGATAACTGCATTTAAGTTGCTCAGTTTGGCGGGGAGGCAGCCAGTTAGTCAACGAAAGCAATGCATCATGTTAGGGGTTGTGTGGGAGAAGCGCCCAAGGACCACCGGGGCACAAAGGCCATAGTTAGCACCCCCACGGCATTCAGGGTAGCCCTCAGCCAGGGGAGAGGCCTCAAGGGTAAGAGCTTTTCACACGGAGAGGGAAGAGGGCTGAGGAATGGGGAGGGCATTCCAGGGCGGAGGGAACAGAATTTGCCAGGGCCCAGAGGTGAGTGACAGCCATGTCCGTTAATAGACTGGGGAGCACAAAGCGTGGGCAGTGGGAGACGACGCTGGACAAGCAGACAGTGGCCAGATTGAGCGTGGAGTCTCAGGCTCATCCTTTTTTTAAAAGTTTATTTCTTTTGAGAGACAGAGAGCGTGGGACAGGGGCAGTGAGAGAGGGAGACAGAATCCCACGAAGGCTCCGCACTGTCAGCACAGAGCCTTTCGTGGGGCTCAAACTCCCTAACTGAATGATCACGACCTGAGCCGAAGTCAGACGCTTAACGGACTGAGCCACCCGGGCGCCCCGTCCCAGATTCATCGTGGAAGCAGAGGACACTGAAACATGAAGGAGGGGACCGGCGTGAGATGTGTGAGATGGACAAGCCACCCCAGTGGCCCTAAATCCAATGACTTAAGTCTTTGTAAGACGAGCACACGGAGATACAGGGGCACAGAGGAGACTGAGGAGAAGGCCGTGGGGAACCCAGGCACGGCCGCAGGCCAGGGAGCGCCAGCGGTTCCTTTCCTGCCAGCACCTGGATTGCAGACCTTTAGCCTCCAGAACGTGAAACAATACAAATACACTTCTGTTTTTTTTTTTAATTTTCTTTCATGTTTTTATTTCTGAGAGAGAGAGAGGGTGAGAGTGGGGAGGAGCAGAGAGAGAGGGAGACACAGAATAGAAGCAGCTCCAGGCTCTGAGCTGTCAGCACAGAGCCCGAGGCGGGGCTCGAACCCACGAACTGTGAGATTATGACCTGAGCAAACCCACCAACTGTAAGATCATGACCTGAGCCGAAGTCGGACGCTTAACTGACTGAGCCACCCAGGCGCCCCTACACTTCTGTTGTTTTAAGCCACCCAGTTTGTGACACTCTGTTCGGGCAACCCTGGGAAATCAACCCACCCCTGCAACTAGGCCCTTTTGTGTCTGCCGTGGGGGTGTGACGCGCTACCAGGAGCCTCAAGGGCTCCTGCTGAAGTGGCCCGGGTTTCCCCTTCCCAGCTCCACCGGGCAGGAGGGAGGGGGGTGGAATGTGCAAAGGGTAAACACGTGTGGCTCCGGAGAGATGACACTTGAAGCCCCGGAATGCAGTCTCGGTCCGCCTGCCTCCCGTCTCTAGTTATCCGCAGTTGGAAAAATTAGCAGCGCCGTGGTCGCAGCCTGGACCTGCGCACCCGTGCTGGGACTGCCTTGAACGCTGTGCTCATCCTCAGGGCCTTAATTCCAAGGAAGGTTTATGAGCTAAAGCTGCCGGGCTGACACCAGAGCGGCCAGGAACCCCTAGGCTGGGTTAGAGACTCTCGTCCCATTAAGTGCCCGGACTGGTCGGTGCCCTGAAACCCAATGCAGCTCCGGGAGCCTCCGCCTCCCACCAGCGCTCAGCTCACCGGGTGGGTGTGGCCTGACCACTCCCTCTCCCCCCATTCCTTTCTCCCTCCTCCCTCTCTCTCCTTCTCTCCCTCTCCCCGCCCCTCTCTTCTCTCTCTCCTTACCTCTCTTTCTCTCTCTCCCTCCCTCTCTATCTTTCTCTCTCTAATTTCTCTTTCTCTCTCACTCTTTCTCCCTCTCACTCCCTCCTTCCCTCTTTCTCTCTTTATGTCTCTTTCTCTCTCTTTCTCTCACACTCTTTCTCTTCCCCACCCCCACCCCTAGCCATGCTGAGCCCCGGGCTCAGAGTTGGCGACCATAGGGTCCATATTAAAATAAATTTGAATGATTGGGGCACCTGGGTGGCTCAGTTGGTTATGCGTCGACTTCAGCTCAGGTCATGATCTTGGTGGCTTGTGAGTTCAAGCCCCACGTTGGGCTCCATGCTGACAGCTCAGAGCCTGGAGCTGCTTCAGATTTTGTGTCTCCCTTTGTCTCTGCCCGTCCCCCACTCTCTCTCTCTCTCTCAAAAATAAATAAACATTTAAAAAATTAAAAATAAATACAATGAACTTGAATGCTCAAACTTTGGAGTTAAGAAGACCTGGCTTGAATCCCACCAGCAGGTCAAGAGCCTGTTTCCTCACCTTGAAAGAAGGGAGCCCATAACATCTAATTTAAGCTGTTGTCATGAACATCAAATAGAATGACACCTAGCACTGGGAGGGATTCAGTAATACTCATTTTCTCACTCCTGGATTTCCGGCACTGAAGGCGGGAAGGCTGCTCCTGAGTCCGCTCATGACAGACAAGCAAACTAGTGATGCTGGCAAAGCCGCCTTCCAGCACCCAGGCCTCCCCCTCACTTCCCGTTTCCCAAATGTTCTTATACTTTCCGTATGTTGCTCAACCAAAAAAAAATTCATTCAGACTAAAGTGTGACAGGACTGCCAGGGTTGCCAGGCACGCATCCTGGGAGTATTTTCTATTTAATAGAACGGCCTACTATTTTCACCCAGCAGTAAAAAGGAATGAACCACTGATACACACAACACCATGGGTGAATCTCAAAAGCATTATGTCAAGCAAGAGAATAAAGGGTACATACTGTGTGCTTGCAGTTATATAAAATTCTAGAGGTGCCCGCGTGGCTCAGTCGGTTAAGCGTTGGACTCTTGATTTCGGCTCAGGTCATGATCTTGCGGTTCCTTGAGTTCGAGGCCCACATCGGGCTCTCAGCTCACAGCACACAACCTGCTTCACATCCTCTGTCTCCCTCTCTCTGGCGCTCCCCACCTCAAAAACAAATAAATGTTAAAAAGATTTTTTTTTTTAATTCTAGAACATGCAGAATTTGTCTATGATGACAGAAAGCAGATCAGTGCTTGCTTGTGACCAAGGGTGGGTGCTGAGGATTTCCAGGAGGGAATGTCTTTCAGGTACTGGATGGGTTCTATCGCCTTCACTGGGGTTGCTTCACAGCTGCATGCCTTTGTCAAAAATCAACAAAGGGTGCCCTTAAAAATGGATGCATTTATTATACGTAAATTATTCATTCATAAAGATGATTATAAAAGAAAAAGGGTTTTAAAGAGGTTAATGCTTGGGGGCACCTGGGTGGCTCAGTCAGTTTAGATTAAGGGTCTGACTTTGGCTCTGGTCTTGAGCTCACAGTTTGTGGGTTTAAGCCCCCCATCAGGCTCAGACCCTAGAGCCTGCTTCGGGTTCTGTGTCTCCCTCTCTATCTTGCATACCCCCTTACCCCCACCCCTTCTTTCACTTGCTCTCTTTCTCTGTCTTTCAAAAATAAACAAAAGATTTTTTTAAATTTTTTAAAAAAGAGGTTGATGTTTAACACTAAAAAATTCATCACTGAGAGTAGAATTCCAGGGAAACTGGAGGTAATAGAGCCAGACCACAGAGGGCATTTCAGGAGAACATTCCGGTCTGACGAAAATCTTTCCAGCATCCGCTATTTTGGAAATGTGGTTCAGACACCTGAAGCTTAGGGCTCTGTGATTACCCACACTCCCACCTGTTTGTTCTTCACTCCCTGATTTGAGACTAGGGTATTTAATCATGCAACAAATATGTATTAAAAATCTATATGCCAGGCACTCTCCCAGAAGGTAGGGATTCCACAGTGAACAAGACAAATCTGTCCTCATGGAGTTTATGTTTTAGTGAAAATAATAATAATAATGTAATAAATAATAAATAAAACAATAATCAGATAAACAGAGTATGTTAAGCACAGCTGGGAGGAGGGCTTGGAAGAACAGATGCTGTTTTACATCGGGGGCCACAGAAGCCCTGGGTGAGGCTGCATTTAGTCAAAGCTTGGACACAGTAAGGACGTGAGCCTCGTAGTTATCTAGGAAAGACATGCCCAGCAGAGGAAAGCAGCTCAGCAGGCCTTGAACTTGGCATATTCACAGAACAGCAAGAAAGCCCCAGTGACTGGAGAGGAAGGTGCAAGGGAATGAGAAGGAGCTGAATTCTTGTGAGGTCTTTGGCTTTTACTCTAAGACAAAAGGAAGCCTGGGTGGTAAAGGGTGACAAGGTTCACACTCGGTGTTGAGAGTGCACACGGCAGCTGGGGACAGGGCTGGCAAAGTCTGGACGCAGGGCACCAGTAGGGGCCATTGCTAGAGAAGAAGGCTGCTTGGAACAGGTGGGCCAGTGGGGACAGTAAGAAGTGACCAGATTCTGGGGCGCCTGGGTGGCTCAGGTCATGATCTCACAGCTTGTGAGTTCCAGCCCCACGTCGAGCTCTCTGCTGTCAGCACAGAGCCCGCTTCCGATCCTCTGTCCCCTTCTCTCTCTGCCTCTCCCATGCTGGTTCCCTCTCTCTCTCAAAATGAATAAATAAACTTAAAAAAAAGTGACTAGATTCTGAATACATTCTGATGATAAACCCAGTAGAACTCAATGAATTAAATGTGGGATATGAAAGGGAAAAAAAAAGAGTTAAGGATGATTCTAAGGTTTGAGGCTTTGGATATATAGTTGACCCTTGCACAATGCGGGGGTTGGAGCACCGACTCCCTGCACAGTCAAAAAACCAAGTATAACTTGTGGCTTCCCCCAAAACTTAATTGCTACTAGCCTACTGTTGACCAGAAGCTCTTGGGGCACCTGGGTGGCTCAGTCGGTACAACTTCGGCTCAGGTTATGATCTCATGTTTGTGGGTTCAAGCCCCGTGTCGGGCTCTGTGCTGACAGCTCAGAGCCTGGAGCCTGCTTCAGATTCTGTATCTCCCTCTCTCTCTGACCCTCCCCTGCTCATGCTGTCTCTTTCTCTCTCTAAAAAATAAATGAAAAACTTTTTTTAAAAAGAAGCTCTACCAACAACATAGAGTCGACTAATACTTATTTTGTATGTTATGTGTATTCTATACTGTATTCGTATAATAAAGTAAGCTAGAGAAAAGAAAATGTTATCAAGAATACATTTAAAGTACTGTTTATTGAAAAAAAAATCCATGTAGAAGTGGACCGTGCGGCTCAAACTGGTGCTGTTTGAGGATCAACTACAACTGAAAAGAAACTCCTTTTGTTACATGTGTTTTCAAGAAACAACTAGGGCCCTTATTACTAAATTATTCTCTAAACTAAATGACCATATTTTCAAAATAAATGAAAGAGTGTAGGCTACCAAACAGCTTTGTGACACACACAGATGGAAGAGGCAGTTTCAAAAATACAAAGACTTAAGGGGTGCCTGGCTGTCAGGGGAGTGTGTGACTCTTGATCTCAGGATTGTGACTTCAAGCCCCATGTTGGGCGTAGTGCCTACTTAAAAAATAAATAAAATCTGGGGTGCCTGAGTGGCACAGTCGGTCAAGCATCTGACTTTCGACCTCAGCTCAAGTCATGATCTCATGGTTTGTGAGTTCGAGCCCCGTGTCCAGCATTCTGTCTCTCCTCTGCCCCTCCCCTGCTTGTGCTTTCTCTCAAAATAAATAAACACTAAAAATAAACAGATTAACAAATAAATAAAAATTAAAAATACATATATAAAGACTTAAATATTAGAATTTTTGAGACATGTTAAAGGCTCATGGGATCAGTTGTGAGATGAATATTTGAAACCGGGATGCTCCCTTAAAATGTTATAAACCACTAACTTTTCCTAATAGAATTTTCGTAGCACTTTCTCATTGATTCTCAAAAGAGTCATGAAATTATAAATTATCTCTTGGTCAAGCCACTCGCACCATCACAGCTGAGCCGGGTAAACTGGGACACTTTCATGGTGAAGCAGAAGTTTGGTGACACCGTCAGATATTAACATTTAGAAACTCACACGAAGTGTGTCAGTCCCTAGAGCGGTTTAGAATAAGTCGGTCATCATTTCGCCAAAGGGGGAAAAATACGGCTGGAGCCTTAGTGGTAACCTTTTCCACCTTGTTTTTAATCCTCTCTGGTGCCATCTTCCACAAGGTTAAGGTCATCAGGGTTTTCTTCACAAGTGTTGAGAAGCAAGGAGTCATTTAGAGTCTAGTACCAAACCACAAATTCTCTCCTCTGCCCTTAACCCACAACATTTAATCTCCCAGCAAATAAAATACAGTGAGAGAAATAAAAACATTTCTACTCATATAGGTTGGAACCACTTCAGAGTTTCAACTTAGCAAGACACAGAAGACCTTTATTTCTAAAACTGTTTTCAAATTAATGAACGTCCCAAATGGCCCAATCTCCCTATATCCCCATTTGGTAGACTGGGCGAAGAGCCATAGAAGAAGAAGGACTGGCTCAAAATCTCCTCAATGAGACAGTGGAACTGAGAAAAAAAACATTTCTTCCAAGATAAGAAGGTCAGTAAATTAAGTCCATTCTCCTGAGTGCAGGGGAAATATTTGGCTTTCCAAAGAAGCTGGTCTGCGGTTTTGAAAATATCTATATTCTTTATTACAGCGCCCATTGTGATTTCCTGGGTCATCAGAAGTAATAATGAAACACCTGAGGGAAGAAACTGGTAAGAACCAAATACTGATTGAAGGCCTACTTTTGTCGGGGCTCCTTTTCAGCACAAAAGCACTGAGGAGAACGATCCATGCGTTCTCTCAATAAACTCGTACAGAACACCTATTATGTGCCAGGTGTGTGTCGTGTTTCAGATGGAACTGAGTCAATGAATAAAAGGGCTTTATCCAAATCAATAAATCACCTTTTCATCAAAATGTCCTCGGTCTCCTCGCTTGGGTTGGAAGATCAGGAGATTATCACCTTGTGCGGCCTGTTCCGTTAGTTGCTAAGTGATTCAGTGTGTTGGTGGGGGACCCCAAGGACCACTGCCCAAACACTAGTGTCCCTTGGGGGAGTGCAATGAGAGGGGGCACCAGTCTGCTCTCCAGCCCCAGGCCACATTGGGACCACGCTGGTCTCATCCCAGAGATGGGCCAATGGCTCCAGGGGACACAGGAGACTAATTAAATGACTAATTCCAAGGACAACACAGACCCAAACCAGAGTGAAACTCCTGTGGAAAGATTCTGGGCTGGCACTCAGGGCCCACCCCGGGGCCCGCCAGCAGGGACAAACTGCCGTGGCAACTCCGGAGCCACCCTAGCCCCTGGCAGGTCGAGAGAACGAGAGATGCCGTTGGGCCCACCACTTGCCTGCCAGCCATTTCCTTATTTCTCTTGTGCTAACCCAAACCACAACTCTTTGAAACACCCTTTCAAGAAACTGATGGGTGTGACCTTGGGAGGGAACAGTGTAAATAGGCATTGACAAAGGTGAATATTGAGACAAGAAGACAATTTTAAGGGAAAGTGGGAGAAGATACAGCCTCTTTCATCTCATTAAAGATGAAGACCCCATATGTTTCCGGGTAAGACTCAGTTTCCCCAAACCAAGACTTATCCAAGACCCCCTGGGAAAGAACTTCCGAAGTGAAACCTAAGAAAAGTTTATTTTCCCATTGTAAAGAAATATGGCTCTCTTCCCACAAAATAAGATGGCTCTCTTCCCATAAAATGTATGTGTGTGTGTGCGTGCGTGCGTGTGTGTGTGTGTGTGTGTGTGTGTGTGTTACATACATCTATGCTGCGCAATGTTGAACTATTAGTTAATAATATTTGGGGGTGTGGGTAGCACCTGGCATAATGTGTCTGGCCCATGATAGACATCAGTAAATAGCAGCCGTACGTGGAAATAAGCTTGACCAATGACAAGCCTGAAGTTCACAGAGACAAAGGACATCGTTTATGTCCCAAATCTAGTTAAGTGGGGACTCAGAACTAGAACTCAGGTCTCCAGATTCCCCTTCCAGGCAGCCAGCTGTTTATTATCCTAAACCCACTTCATGACTTATTGAAGGATAACAACTCAGTGAACTCTTTTACATTCTGCCTTCTTAAAAATCTGCATTTCTACTCCCACCCCACCCCAAAAAAACCGGAAGAAACTTCCTTGATATTCTCAAGGATCACCAGCATCCCCTATTTTCTGTAGTTCAAAAGCTCATAAACTGAGGTCCATGGATCACACAGACACACACACACACACACACACACACACTCCAAAGGTGGATTTCAAGTTGAAAACCCCCCTTCATTGTCAGAATTGTATGTGTATTTTCCTTGAGAAAATGTCCATAGCTTTTGTCACATTCCCAAAGGTAGCTATGGAGGGATCAAAGGTCAGAACCACCTTTAACCTATGTCCCCTCACACGTACTTGCCAGTGAAGATCAGGTTTTCCCTGGCTCTCACTTTTAAAAAGATATCTCTACAAGTGACATAAAGGGTACAGCAGTGATAGATCAACAGAGGTCTGGCAGAGAAATCTAGAATCAGCCTAAGGGATTAACATTTCCCTATTTTGGCACTTTGATTGGAAACATTTTCTTACAATCAATAATTTTTCTCTCTCTCTAAAATACATCAGGGAATATTCATAAAATGGAATAGTTTCTGTTTTTTTAAGTTTATTTATTTTGAGAGAGAGTGAGCATGAGCTCAAGGGGGGTGGGGCAGAGAGGGAGACAGATAACCCCAAACCAGCCCTGCGCTATCAGCACAGAACCTGATTTGGGGTTCCATCTTATGAACCATGAGATCGTGACCTAAGCTGAAATCAAGAGTTGGACGCCTAATCAACTGAGCCACCAGGTGCCCCTGGAATAACTTTTCAGCCAGTATTATGAATTGGATGTTTGTGTCCCCCCACAAAGTTCCTATGTTGAAATCCTAATTCTCACACGTGGCAATATTTGGAGTTGGGGGTCTTTGGGAAGTAATTATGGTTAAATGAGGTCCTAAGGGTGGGGCCCTCCTGATGGGATTAGTACTCTTTCAAGAAGAGACACCAGAGAATTTGCTTGTGGCTGTGTGTGTGTGTGTGTGTGTGTGTGTGTGTGTGTGTACGTGCAAAATTGATCTCATGTGAGCAACAGTGAGACAGTGGTCTGCCCACCAAGAGACAAGGCCCCATGTGAAACCACCCTGCCGGCCCCTTGATCTCAGACTTTCAGTCTCCAGTTATGAGAAAATAAACTCTGCTGAGTAAGCCCCCCAGTCTGTGGTGTTTGGTCACAGCAGCCTGAGCTGACCAATACAACGAGTTTAGTTCCTTGTTTATGACAATGACTGCTGGCATCCAGAGTGTTCAGTTTCCACAGCACACGGGCTTTCTCTGTCTCACTTTGAATCTTTATAGACACTCTTCAAAGCAGAGGCTCTTTTCCTCATTCTACAGATGAGGAAAAAGAGGAGTAGGTGGGCCTCACATCGTTGGGCCTTCAGAACATGGTACAGCGCACACACAACCCCAGGGGCAGGCCATTCTTCCTCCGCACCTCCCTGCCCCGGCCCCTTGGCCCAGCGCATGACCGGCTTTGCAAGGACACGGAGTCTGTGCTGTCTGCCGTGTGTCCCCAGCAAGCTCTGCCCTGGCCTCCCTGCTGGCCCCGCCCTGCTGAGCTCATTTGCAGCTGGTGTTGCCCTGCGGCCCGAACAGTCTGCTTTTTAGACATTTAGACATTTAGGTTTGGCTGGGTCTACAGCTCCTCCCTTAATTTCCCTTTCCCGAGTGAAAATAGCTGACAAACTGACTTCACTGAGGCCAGGCTGGCATCTCTTAGCAAATGTCTCCATTCACAGCCTGTTTTCCATGATTCATATTTGGGGCTATTATTGTATTTCTAACACATCCTAAGATGCATAACAGACCTGTCAAATGGTGGTATCTTTACTTAGTATCAGGGAGGAACTTCACCTCATGTCTGGGGCTCCAGCTCACCTGTAGTGTTAAGGGCTTCTGGCAGACAAGGCCAGGCTAGTCTAGCACAGGCCGGGAAAGGTCTCCTGCCCTCCACCCCACCCCCACCAATTTCATATCCTTCTCCATACCTCCTCTGTGTTCTGAACACC